>MCJB01013327.1:0-11590 GCA_002018475.1 Nicotiana obtusifolia | reverse complement strand
ATTTAATACATTTTTTCTACTGTTAATTCTTGGTAAGTCGTTCTATGTGTGTAAGAACTCACGGGACGGTGATCGGAAGCCGTGAGTTCGAGTTATTCACTTGTAGCGAACTGTTTTGTGAACTGTTTTGTGTTGCTGTAAAGCTGCGTGTTATACTACTGATTTGTGGAGTTTTGGATGAGGAAGGGTGTGGAGAAACACCATATATGTTTAGGGTTGTGGCCTGATAGTTGTTCATAACATTTCCGAATCGTTTGACACGACTATAGTGGCCATTGTACGTATGAAGTGATTGGTTTGTGCGGGATTATTTTGGGGAGGGGTTGCAGGGGATCTTTTCGGTTTTGAAGCTGTGAAATAATAGTTAATTAAATGGCTTTAGAAGCTTTAAAATCCCTCTCTTGACCGACTTGGGGCTTTTAAATCTTAGCCCTTAATTTTGGCAAGTAGGTGATGCACCTACTTGTCACCTACCAGCCTGCGCAGGTCTGCGGAAATACAATTATCTCAATACTCCAAGATCATATTGATAAACGGTTTGATGCGTTAGAAACTAGACTCATAGACCTTTAATTTGGTAGGTAGATCACCCCGTAATTCCTTGTAGATTGGGATAAAAGCGCAGAAACATTTGACCTAACGTTTAAGTAAAATTGTGAACCTAAGTTGCGACAACTTTTGTCGACTTTTGTTTCATAACTCGTTTGACTTCAAGACTTATGAAACGGATATCATATCATTCAAATACCTTAAAACATGACATCTTGGTGATGTTAACCACCTCTCGATTTAACCAAAAATGAGAGTTACAACATCCTTAACTCGTTTATCTTCTAATATTTGTTAACCACCCTTATACACCTTTGCATCATTTAAGACCAATAGGACTAAACTCTTATTGTCTCAAAGGTAGTTCTCTTCTCGAACCTAGGTAGACTATCTTACGGTGTAATCTAACACGTACAAATATGGGTTATAACAGTCCAAGCCAGTTGGAACCGGTTTCCATACTTTCACCTTGGACGACGTCAAGGTTTCAAAATGGCCTCAAAGGATCCAAGACTTCTATACTTGGATGGTGACCAAAAATTTAGCAGAACGAGAAAAGTATGTCATCTTGTCAGAAATCACTTCACGATTCTCAGGAATCCTCAGAGATTGGTAGAATTCACTTGGATTTCAAGACAAAAATACTTTTCTTGCTTCCCAATATTTTGCCTTTAACATCCGGATCCCACATGAAGTTTTATGCGGAGATACTGGCCAAAGACAGAAGAAAATGCGAACACAACTCTTTGAGATGAAGTGTGTGTCATTCGACATAAATGATATTGACAGACATTTTAAAAAAATGGCCAAAATATACTTTGAAATCGGCGGAGACATCAATTTGAAGCAAGCCTTTGTCTCTTCCCTTCCAAAGCTGTTGCCAAGCCGAACCATGACCATCATTGAAGAAAAGTTCCAGTCCATAGCCATCCCACAAATTGGTTACATCAGGCAGGCTATTTTCGTCGCATTGGATGACATTTGTATGAAGCGCTCAGCCCTAAAGCAATTTATCCAGCACAATCCAACGCTTGACAAAGCATGCTGCAAATTGATCTAATCACCGGATCAGGATGTTCCTGCCGCACGCGCAGACGACGCAAAGAATTCAGGAGGTTCAAATGGCAAAAAAATCCAGATGGAAAATCAAGATCCAAGAGGCGCACAAAATATTTCAAACACAGAAGGCCAGGAAATTTTCACAGAAGGACAGATGCTTTATTTGCCATACGATTGGACATTTCACAAAAAATTGTCCCCAATCAAGAAGATCTGTCAAACTCCTTGAAGATATTGAAGATTACACTGCCATACATCTTGTAAAAGAGAAGCACCTTGCATCCATATTCTCTACAGATGACGAACCCAATGAAGAAACTATCTTGTCTCTCGATATCTATGAAGATCAAGGCAATGATCAGTACCAAATTTCAAAACCACTGATTGAAGCCCGAGAAGAGATCAATGCTCTCACAGTCGTTCCTCAAGTAGAACTCAAAGTCTATTCATCCAAATGGGATAAACCAGCTCGAGTTATCGCTTTCATCGACACCGGAGCTGCATCCTCACTCATAAATCCTGCTGTTCTCCCTGAAGATCAATGGGTGCCGCATTTCAAGGATTTCAACACTGCAAAGCACCCGGTCACAATTGAGTTCTTTCCAGCATTGAAGTACAGAACCAAGCTGCTAGGATCTGATGTGCCAGGAAAAGATCTTGTTATTGGATTCGATATTTACAGGCAACTTAGAGATCAACTCCGGATCAAGGCTAATGGGATAGCTTTTAAAAAGCAGTTTAGACCTTATTTTGAGATTCCAAGGCTATTCCAAATCACCGATGACGAACAAATCAAAGAGATTGAGCAGAATCTCATTGAACATTCATGTGCTGAATCCCACAAGGATTTCATGAAGAATAGAAAAAGCCCATTATGGAAAAACCATGAGTTTTTTATCAAGCTCCCTTTCAAGAAAAATAAAAACATCAATCCGACAAAAGCCAGTGATTCAGGCATGAATCCAGATCATCTCCAGGCATGAAGCACTTTTGGAATTTGATCTGATAGAGTCATCGGATTCACAATGGGCATGCGAAGCATTTTATGTCAACAAAAGAGCTGAGCGGACAACAGGAAAACTCAGGTTAGTTATTAATTACCAGCCACTAAACCATTTCCTCCAAGATGATAAATTCCCCATCCCAAATAAACTCACTCTTTTCTCCCACTTAGCCAAGGCCAAATATTTTTTCAAGTTTGACTTAAAATCTGGATTTTGGCAATTGTGAATCCACCCTGAAGAACGACCCAAAACGGGATTTTGCATCCCCGATCATCACTTCCAGTGGAAAGTCATGCCCTTTCGGGTTGAAAACTGCACCCTCCTTGTTCCAAAAAGCCATGATAAAAATCTTCCAACCCATCCTCCGTACCTCCTTAGTTTACATTTATGACATCCTGTCATTTAGTGATACATTAGAAGAACATGTCAACTTGCTTCTTCAATTTGAGACATTAGTAGCACAGTACGGAATCATGCTCAGAGCAAAAAAGATGGTTCTTGCTCAAAAGGAGATTGATTTTCTCGGAATGCATTTTGCTCGTGGTGAATACAGTCCAGGACCGCATATATTTGGAGTACCAACATGCAAATTTGGGTACTGCAGAAGTTACCTTGAATGCTGGGACAGTGTTCATCACAATCTTTCCAAATTTCAACATGTCCCTTTATGATCCATACCTAACCGAAGCACTAAAAATCCAAGTCCAAATCCAAGGAGCCCCTCAAGCCAAAGATTCCATCCAAGCCACTCGTCATCACCAAATGGCATGGCGAGTCCAAAATCATGCCATGGATCTTTGCCTTCCCGGAGGAGAAAATGCTTTACTCCTAAATATTGATGCTACCAAAGGAAACACCATGTGCACCCAAATACCCAGACAAATTTCAAGAAATGAACTTGTCAAAATTCTTCCTGATTTATGGATCACAAATTATGAAACGTTAAGAGAACCGGAGGAATCCCTACAATCTGGTGAACCAACTTTTACCAAAAGAAATGATAAAACCGTTTGCATAAGCTTCGACCATTCCCACCTCAAAAAACCCAATAAAACCATCTTTTCTTGCCAAATGATCCAACCCAAAGATACAACAGATACATACCCTGAACCTGACGGAGAACTCTTTTGGAATATACAAAGCATCATGGAAGAACATAACTGGTGTCAAAGTTTTGACAAAAATGGAAAGAATACTTGGTGGTTCAAATGCCCCTTTAGAGGACACTGCCCTTGGGATCTTGATTGCAACTGTCAAGACTATTTAGAAGATCCAAATGGAGAATATGATGAACACCACCAATGACATGGAGAAAGGTTCGGCCTCAACAAAACCAAACCAAAATCCAAGAAAAAGGGGAAAAGCACTGAAAAACAATTTCGAGCCAGATATGAAAACAAAGACCCTTCAATTGGCTCATTAAGCCGTCCAGGTAAATATGAATTTCTTGTCAGTTACAAACCACAGGAATGGCCAAAATTACCAGAAAAATTCACTCCAAGTTGGGAGGATAGTGAAACTACACCCAAACCCAAATCACCACCATTCCATACCTCACAACCCAAAAAGCCACCTGAACCTAAAGATTCACCAATTCCGAAAATCAAAAATCCCCCACAACCACATATATTCATGCTAAGTCCTTCAAGCTCCAGTCATACCCAAGACTTTCCTTCACTACAACCTTTTGAAAAGGAGGAAATAAGCCATGCTCCAAAAATTCTCAAGAAAAACGTAGTGCTACCTACTGGAGAAAAACCCCCAACAAGTGACATCGAGGCAACAATAAACTGGCAATCCGAAAACTCCATCTACCAAAACAAGTTACTGACCAACATTGACAACACCATAAAGAACGTGGCCCACACATAAAAACAAAATGATGAGCAAGGTGGAAACAAATTGAGAAAAAGATGGAGCAAACATCGTCTCACCATAAAGGACTAATCAAAACATTGGAACTAAGGTTGGCAAATTTACAATATGAGATTTGTCCGCTAGGAACTTCACTTTTCCAATTTTTCCAACAACAACAAAAAGAGACGGTTTCCCTCAAAGAACAGGTTCAGCTCTTAAGAAATTACCACTTTAAGCCACAAACAACCCCGGCTGTCCCTTCAAAACCTACTTTCTTCCCTATGTCTCCACAACCATATTCCCCACCTAAATTAGACAACACCTTTTCTACTTTTCCATCTGCCTCACAAAATCCATTCTCTTTCACCCAACCCGTAAAAAAAGAACAGGAGTTTGATATTGCAAAATTGGTTTGGGAAAGAAACGATACAATTGCAGCACAGAAACAAACGAAGAAACGGCGAGACCAAGGAGAAAGCTCAAACGGATCCAACCCTGAAAATCTGATGATTTCAAAAACTGCACCCTCCTTATTCCAAAAAGCCATGATAAAAATCTTCCAACCCATCCTCGGTACCTCCTTAGTTTACATTGATGACATCTTGTTATTTAGTGATACATTAGAAGAACATGTCAACTTTCTTCATCAATTTGAGACATTAGTAACGCAGTACGGAATCATGCTCCCAGCAAAAAAGATGGTTCTTGCTCGAAAGGAGATTGATTTTCTCGGACTGCATTTTGCTCGTGGTGAATACAGTCCAAGACCGCATATATGTCAGGAATTACTTAAATTTCTGGATACCAACCTCACAACATAGCAGATCCAAAAGTTCTTGGGTGTAATAAAGTATGTAAGAGATTTCATCCCAAACATCTCTACATACATTTCACCGCTCACAAGAGTACTCAAGAAAAATGCACCAACATGGGGAGAGAAACAGGATGAAGCAGTCAGAAAAATAAAGGAGATATGTAAAAATGTCAAGTCTCTATACATCCCTTCAGATGGAAAAAAGATACTGCAAACTGATGCCAGCCATGAGTATTGCAGTGTTGTTCTATTTGAAGAAAAAGATGGCCAGCGAAAAATATGCGGATACGCCAGTAGAAAGTTAAATGATGCCGAGCAACATTATCACTCCACCTTCAAAGAAATTCTTGCAGTAAGGAATGGAATCAAGAAATTCAATTTCTTCCTTATCCATACAGAATTTCTAGTAGAAATGGATATGAAGGCTTTCCCAAAAATGATCCGGATAAATTCAAAAATTTTCCCTAATCCTCCGATTCTCAAATGGGCACAATAGTTCTCTCCATACAAGTTTCAAGTCAAGAACCTGAAAGGAAAGGATAATATTCTCGCAGATTTTTTATCTCGACCGGAAGAATTCTCAAAAAGATTTTCCCCAGCAAAACTGAAGCCTGATGTGCAGGGTAATTTTGGCACATTTTGATACTACTTGCTTAAAGTCTAACTTGTTTTACTTGTTAATTCTCATGATACTTATGTGATTTTAGTGTATTTTTATAATAACAAGTTTCAAGACCCTAAAGAACATAAAAGAGTTCAAAAAGTTAGCTGAAGACAAGAAAAGAGGTTAAGAGCATCGCATATGTAAAAATGCGGTCGCATAATAGACATGCGAATCGCATATGCTACAAGTAGATGGCAGACGAAGACAGAACTTTAGGCCAATCTTCATGTCGAGAATGCGGTTGCAAATGCGACCGCAAAACAGGAATGCGAACCGCGAATTGCCTTGGTGAAATAGCAAACATGAGATAGCATATTCAACATGCGAACCGCAAACCAAGATGCGACGAGAGCAAAACTGTCTGGTGGGATTTGCAATGGATGATGATGATTTTCGAACCGCATTCCTATTCTGCGACAGAAATGCGGTCCGCATTATTTCAACTAGGGCAAAGCTGACCGACATTCGCCTCGGGTTTTGGGCCTCTATAAATAGGTTTTATAGGGTTTTGTGAAGGCATTCTTGTCAGAACTTAGAGTACAAAGTACAGCACTTGAGTATTTTTGAATTCTTAGAAGATTTGGTGATTGAAAACCCTCTATTTTTGTAAGATGACATCAATTACTCTTCCTTGTTCTTTAATTATCAGTATGTGTAGCTAAACTCAAACACTAAGGTTGTGAACCCTAGATGGGTAGAATGTATTGAGATTTTGATATTGAATCCAATTCCGAAGGAATCTTGATATTTATTTATTTCTTGTTCTTCAATTAATTGTTAGTGGTTGCAAACATTAACGAACGCCAATTGACTCTAATTTATCTTGGGAAAGTGAGATAGAGTTTGGTAGAAATAAATAACAAGAACTCAAGGCTTTAAGCCTTCTTTAACAAAATCTCTTAGGAATAAGTAGGTTTTAACTTGGCGCTTAATTGGTTGTTCTTAAGATTGACTCTTTTGTATTCGGGAGAATCGTAGAGAGCATACATTATCCAAATATTGGGAAATATTGGGTAGTAAATTAAACATCAATTGCATATCAAGAAAGGAATTCAATATTAATATCAAGAACATTCTACTACATTAAAGGGGGCACAACCTTGGTCTCTTAAATTCATATCTTTCACATTCACACTTGAACAAATTAGTTTTCAATTTTCGCTTTCCTTATATATTCAACTCTTCTTTATTTTATTTGGTGTACTTGATAGAATTATGACTTAGTACAGTATTACACTAATTGGACAATAGTTTCACGCCTATTCCCTGTGGGATTCGACCCCAACCTTGTTGGGTTACTATATTTGACATCGATCGCTTACACTATTATTAAGGTGTAATTTGAGCGAATCAAATTTTGGCGCCGTTGCCGGGGAATACGGTTTTGAAATTTCTAATTAGTGTATACTTTCCTATACGTCAAATTCCATTTGATTACACGCTGTTTGTTTTGGTTGTTGTAGACAGGAAGATATGGCGGACCATGAAGATGATGTGGAGGTGGAGCAGGAAGAAAATCCTTTTGCTGATATTGAAGAATATATAGAGGATATAAACGCTATAGTACCTCCGGCTATAGGTGCTGCTACGTTCAAGGTAGAACATGGACTGATTTTGATGCTGAAAGCGGAAGGATTCTTCAGGACCTCTACTGATGACGATCCAACGCAGCACCTCAAGAATTTCTTGGGTTTTTGTGCAATGCACAAGCAAAACAATGTCTCTGACGATGCATTAAGGTTGAGATGCTTTAAGTATTCGTTAGCTGGAGATGCGAGGAAATGGCTTCAAAATCTTCCTCCGAATTCCATCCGTTCATGGCCTGAACTTGTCCGGGCATTCTTGTCAAAGTGGTTTCCACAAAGCAACAAATCTGAGCTCAGAGACAAGATATTCTTCTTTAAGCAACGACCTGGTGAACAACTACATGAAGCGTAGGATCGCTTCAAGTTGTATTTGGTGAGGTCTCCAAACCATGGCTTTCCCGATTCCATCTTGCTGGAAAAATTCTACATGGGTTTGGACCCTATGAACCAATCAATAGCGAAGAATGCTGCTGCTGGATCTTTCATGGATAAAACCTTCGCTAGAGTAACTCAGATTTTGGATAAAATGGCAAAACACAATCAAGATTGGCATTTTGAGGATACAACAGGTGGTATTACAATTGGGTCTCCTTCTATGAATAACTTGATCAAGGAAAATCAAGAACGAGACCAAGTGATTGCAGAACTTTCCACAAATGCTAATGTATTGACGAAGCTGTTCACGGAAAATCAGAAGAAGAAAGTCAATGTGGTGGAGAATGTGCAATCAGTGCAAAGTGATGAATATGAAGAGGCGAATTATGTCAACAATTCTCAGGGAGGTTATCAAAGGCAACACTGCCAGGGTCAAGGGATGCAAAATCATTGGAGACCAAACCCACAAGGGCAAGGTCACCAACAATGGCGAAACGACCAAAGTGGCCCCAATCAAGGAAATTGGAACAGCAATCATAATTTTTCAAACCGAAGCTCCAACCGTTATGTTCTTCCGAAAGGTCAGTATTCGAATCAGGGACCCTCAAGTGAGTCCAAATTGGAGAGCATGCTCGAAAGGATATTATAGAACCAAGAAAAGTTGGATAATTCCATGAAAAACATGACTGAATTGGTTGGCTCTCACACAGCGGCGATTCAAAACTGGAATTGCATATGAGAGACCTTTCTCATGAACAATATCCACAACAGAAGGGAACACTTCCTAGCGACACGATTGCAAATCCAAAGGGAGTGGAAGTGGCCCAACTTCCCATGTTATGGCTATCACGGCCAGGAGCGGTAAGACATTACAGGGGAGAGATGAGCAAGTAGTCGATGCTGAAGAACTTCAAAAAAGCATCGAAGTTGAAAAAGATAATGTTGCTGAAGTAAACAAAAATCCAGAAGTTGTGCTAAACCGAGATGAGACTCAAGAAGGGACAAAGGATAAGGAAGAAGGAACATCAACTGTTCTTCCGCCAATTCCTAGACCCCCTCCTCCGTTTCCTTAGAGACTTGCGAGAAGAGATGAAGACAGCAAGTTTGAGAAGTTCTACGACGTTCTCAAGCAGTTATCAATGAATATACCTTTCTTGGAGGCTTTCCAAGAAATGCCAGGGTTTGCCAAGTATCTAAAGGATCTGATCACGAAGAAGAGAACCACCAAGAATGAGGTGGTAAATATGACTCACAGGGTGAGCTCTATCATAGCTACAAATCCAATCCAGAAGAAAGAGGACCCAGGAGCATTTACTATTCCGTGCACTATTGGAGTGCATGACTTCGCTAAGGCATTGTGTGACAATGGGCCCGCATTAATCTAATGCCTCTTGCTATCTACAAACAAGCTGGGTTAGGAATTCCAAGGCCGACAAGCATGAGGTTGCAGATGGCTGACCGATTAATTAAAAGACCAGTCAGTATTGTAGATGATGTAATTGTAAAAGTTGGAAAATTTCACATTCCAGCTGATTTTGTGATCCTTGATTGTGCTGTGGAGAAGGAAATCCCTATTATATTGGGGAAACCATTCTTAGCTACTAGAAGAGCTCTTATGGACTCGGAGCGTAATGAAATAAAGTTCCGGGTGAACAACGAGGAAGTTACTTTTCAAGCTAGTAAGGGGATGAAGTTGCCAACCGAGTATGAGAGCATTTCACTGATCGTTATTGTTGATGAAGTTGATAAGGCTGTTGAGATGAAGATGGAAGAGCAATGCTTAGGTGAAGCACTGGCAGCGATATTGGTGAATTTTGATGGTAATGATATTGAAGGCTTTATGGAGTCGGTGAATGCGTTAGAAGGACGTGGCTCATACTCATATACTCCACCAAAACTGTCCCTAGATTTGGAGAATAGAGCTACACCTCCTGCAAAGCCGTCCATTATCGAACCACCTCAATTAGAGCTCAAACCACTTCCATCGCATTTGAGGTATAAATTTCTTGGCTTGAATAACACTTTACCAGTAATTGTTTCTTCGTTGTTGAATGATGTGTAGGTAGAACAGTTGCTGCAAGTGCTAAAGGAACACAGACAAGCCATCGATTGGACAATTGCAGACATTCGGGGAATCCCTACTGGAATTTGTGAGCACAAGATTCAACTAGAAAATGGGACAAAACCGAGTGTGGAGCACCAGCGACGTCTGAATCTATCAATGCAGGAAGTGGTGAAGAAAGAGATAATCAAATGGCTGGACGCTGGGGTAGTCTATCCAATTGCCGATAGTTCATGGGTGAGCCCGGTACAATGCGTGCCAAAGAAAGGAAGCATGACGGTGGTAAAGAATGAAAAGAACGAGCTGATTCCTACAAGGACAGTAACCGGATGGCGAGTATGCATGGATTACAGAAAGCTAAATAGTGCCACATGCAAGGACCACTTCCCTATGCCTTTTATTGATCAAATGCTTGATCGGCTAGCCGGAAAGTCCTTCTATTGCTTCCTCGACGGATACTCCGGGTATAATCAGATCAATATAGCTTTGGAAGACTAGGAGAAGACAACTTTCACATGCCCGTATGGAACATTTGCTTTCAGTCGAATGCCATTCGGCTTATGCAATGCTCCAGCCACCTTCCAAAGGTGTATGATGTCAATCTTTTCTGATATGGTGGAGGATTTCCTTGAGGTCTTTATGGATGATTTTTCGGTAGTCGAGGAAACTTTTGAGCAATGCTTGAAGAATCTGAAACAAGTGCTAAAGCGATGCGAAGAAACAAACCTTGTACTAAATTGGGAGAAATGCCACTTCATGGTGGATGAAGGTATTGTGCTGGGACATAAAATCTCCAGGCGTGGCATAGAGGTGGATAAGGCTAAAATCGAGATCATCTCCAAGCTCCCTCCACCCACATCCGTAAAAGGTGTTCGTAGCTTTTTGGGGCATGCTGGATTTTACAGGCGGTTCATTAAAGACTTCTCAAAGATTGCACACCCAATGTGTAAACTCTTAGAGAAAGATGCCAAGTTTGTCTTTGATGAAAAATGCCTCGTAGCTTTTGAAGAACTGAAAACGAAGCTCACCACGGCACCTATCATTGTCACACCTAACTGGTCGCTCCCTTTTGAGCTTATGTGTGATGCTAGCGGTGTAGCTATTGGAGTTATGCTGGGACAAAGACACAATAAGGTGATTCATCCAATATACTATGCTAGCAAGACACTTAATGGGGCGCAAATGACTTACACTGTAACCGAGCAGGAACTGTTAGCTATTGTGTATGCATTCGAGAAGTTCTGTGCGTATCTATTGGGCTCCAAAGTGATTGTGTATACAGATCATGCTGCTCTCCATTATTTGATGGAGAAGAAAGATGCAAAGCCACGACTAATCCGATGGGTGTTGCTGCTGCAAGAATTCGATTTCGAAGTTATGGATCGCAAGGGAACACAAAACCAAGTGGCAAATCACCTATCTAGACTGGAAGAATCAGGGGGACAAAGAGAAGAGCTGGAGATAAATGACTCATTTCCAGATGAACATATACTGATGGTATCAAATTCATTTGCACCGTGGTATGCAGACATCGCCAACTACATTGTCAGCGATCTTATTCCGGAAGGGTTGGAATCATACCAACGGAAGAAGTTCTTGAGGGATTGTCGCAATTATTAT
>MCJB01013326.1:312945-358460 GCA_002018475.1 Nicotiana obtusifolia | reverse complement strand
ATGTTTCGACCTTTTTATCATTGGCTTCGATTCTTTTTTCGCCTGTTTCGACCCGCTTGGTTAATTCTTCCAGCATTTTGATAATTCCGGGATTGATCCCGCCACCGCTTTCATCCGGTGTCACTATGGCCGGCTCGTTTTGTCCGATTGCTGCTCGAGGGGTAGCATTTTCTGTTCTGTTTGGGCTCCGGGTGCGGCTTTGTAGTTGGGCTATAGCTACTTGTTGAGCTTGTAGCATGTCAAATATTACCCTGAGGCTGATTTCGCCTTCTCCGCTTTGTTGAATTCCTGGGCGGTTCTCCCCCCGAACGCTATGTGTTGAGCCGGATGCTTGGTCGGCTTCGATCGCCACTTGAGAATTGACATCGGCTGGGATTTCATGTCCGGGCAAATTGTTGTTTTCTATTTGGTTGTTGATCTCGTTACTGTGGGGAAGTGATTGTGCCATGATTAATCTGTGTCCTGAAAGACAAAGAATTCTGCAAAGAGCAAGTGTAAAATTGTGTTTTCAAGAAAAAATGTATCAAAAATTTACTAATATCTTTAGCCCCACGGTGGGCGCCAAATTATTTACCCTTAAAATCGGATAACAATTGAATTTGTCGCAGAGCTAAGGATCCGTAAATTAGTTTGATACTAAATAAACGTAAGTAGTAAGTAATCAAAGTGCTATAAGAGAGATAGAGCAATCAAACCATAAATATATTAATGAAGAATCGCATATAATGAAGCAATATCTGAACAAACAGTAGTAGAGAGCTTAATATTTGAATTCTGAAGAACAGTAGAGATGATAAAGTAGGTTGCCTAGTGAGATGAGAAGAATGAGTTGCCCTTCAACGAAGGATCTCTGCCTTTTTTTATAGGCAAGTGTTAAAGTCCTAGGTAAGTGTAAAAGTCTTAAGTAAGTGTAAGAGTCATAATAAAAGCAGGGAACTGATTACAAGGAAAACCACATTAATCATGGGATTTAATACTCTTAAATGATAGCATAACGGCCATAATGGTTGAGGTAATTAATTCTGGCGAAACGTCCGATGATTAGCGAGACCTTCGGGTTGGGGCCGGTCCACAATCATGAAGCGTCTCCTGGCCGACTATATCAGCTATTTTATTTCGGTCTCTCCATCCTGTGCGACCGATTTGCCGTTCCTGGACCGGAGCAAATCGATCTCATTTCGTACCCGAACCCGACTTCATTTAGGTATATCCGACCCAATACAACCTCCTAAAATGGATAGTGATAATGTAAAGTTTAAAGAATAACTGATGTTGAATAATATTTTACAAAAAATAACTTAATTTAAAAAGATAATATAGTGAGACATTGTCAACTATTAGACTGAATCACTGAATGCAAGAAAGAAAAAAATAATAATAACTCATTTATAGTACATTTGGTCTTCTAGTGTTTTATCTTTATTGCTTCAAATTTACTTTGTTATCAATTTGACTCTTAATTTTATATCATAAATTAGCTTTTTTAATTTCTTTCACCACTCTAATGCTCTTCTTACAAAAATAGTTTATATACCTTTAGAGTTTTGTCAACTTAACAAATAACTACTCATATAATGAATTTAAAAAATATTATTAAATGGAACTCTTTTGCATTAGTTAATTCAAATATTTAACTATTTATCTCAACATTAAAAAAATAAACTTAATTTTTATTATCAAATTCGTAGTATTAGCTCATCCCAATTTTTAAATATTAACTATAATTAGAATTTTGTTCAATAAAAATTTTGATTTCAAATAGTTAAAAAATCATTAGTATGTCAATTTTGATTCGTTTTGTGCTTGCGGAATCATTGTGCTTATGACTCCTTAAAATAGTGCTAACGCATAATTTCTAAAGTCATGAATAACAAGAAAATCTTATAGTTTAATATAGTTTTAAAGCTTTAATATGAACGGACGTCAAATAAGGAAATTCATATAAGGTAAAAAGTTAACAATTTAAAGTGCTAAATATCTGCTATCTAGTTTAATAAGGAAAGATTTAATACACAAAATTTTAGTTGGTTTTAAAGTTTTAAAATTTAGGAAAGCAACTTAACTTTGCAAATTTATCCAATATGAAATCTTTTTATAAAAGGCAAAAGAGGCGAACGATATTTCGCTAAGGACCTTTGTGCTTTTAATATAGTACAGTCTATAAACGTGCGTTGCACGTTAATAATGACACATGATGGTTTAAATATTTTTTTATATGAAAGAACAATAAAATTTAATTAATGAGAGAAGTTTTTTATATAATACTACAACAATCACCTAAATATCGAAAAATATTGTTACATTAGCATAATACGTGAATTCAAAATAAAGGACATCATCAAAACTTACATAAATGATCAATTTTAATCATATTAAGTAGATAATTATTTGTTGAAGTTTAAAGGTATTTAATGTGATGGTATCTTACCGAATAGTTTTTTATATACGGTATTTTTTTGTATAAATTTCCTTCTAATGCTTTGGTTACGCTGCCACAACCAAAACTCTTGTTGTCAATATTGATATCTCTCTCAAAAGTGCAATATATAGTTATTCGTGTAAAAAAATATATTGTGATAAATATAGTCCAATATTTAGGATGTTTGTCCTTGTGCTTTATTTATTATAACTACAAACACAAACATACTAAATATTATTTTTACCAAATTTAAAAGGATATTCTTTAGTTTCGGAGGATGAAAGTTGAATTCGGGGATAAACACATACTTAGAAGCATATTGACCAGTATCATAAGTTCTGCATGCATGACATTATTCTCAAAACTTCATTTGGTATTGAAGTATCAAGTATTCTTCTTGATAGTAATTGTTGGTATCATGTTCTGCTGAGTCAAAACTGAAAAATATTTTATTTTTACCATAAAACTTAGTAGTCAACCTTTTATTTAATTGATCAACATATTCATTTCTGCTAACTAAGATAGCTCTTTAATTTCTATCATATAATTTGCACAAATTGTGTTTTAATCTAATGAGGAAAATATTTTTCTTATTTAATGCACTTACCGTTGGGGTTGATAACCAAGTTCTAGAAGAACCAAATCATCTTTTATTGGATGCTCTCTTCATCTCCGACACGAAGCAAGAAGTCACTGAATATAGGATCTGTTATTACTTTTATATTTCTAGTCACTTCAATATTTTTCATTTGAGGTCATAAGTATAATTTTAGCAAGCTAACTTTTATAGTTTCTACTTTGGTCAATTTTGGAACTACTGATCGTACTTGACAGTAATCACCTCCCAAACTATTACTTTTTCACCAATTGATTTATCGATATCCAATATATTTCTAAAACTCTAGGCGATTGTTTCAATTGTTTGACGCTTAGCCAAAAGCGCTTCATCCCATATTATCACTTTTGCTTTCCTTATAAATTTTGCATTATTGCTCTACTTTGATATACTTGTGATGGTTATTTCAGTTATTAAAGAGGTATATCAAATCTAAAGTGAGTTGTACAACCTCATAATAAAATCATTACTGGTACACCACTTGTTCTTATTGCTAACAATATCATGCCTCTTGATCTGACACTTGCAAGTAATGCATGACATAGGAATATTATTCGATTCCGCCGGAGGCATCTACAAAGGATAATTCCTCTATATCAGAGTAGACTTTTTATAATATACTCTTGAAAGCTTATTCCTGTCCAATATTTAGCTTTGATTGTGCTTCCTCAAACACTTGTATGGCCTTCTTAATATTATACTAATTTTTTTACTTTGTGATCTATTTTTTTTTAACCTCTAACACTCTTTTATGGAATAAATTTATGTACCATAAGATTTTTTTTTTTAACTTGAAATATATGTACGCATATGATAAATTTAAAAAATAATTAAATTGGATTATCTTGCTAAATAATTATTTGAAAGACTTGATTATTTGGTTTTAACATAAAATATAATTTATTTTCTGTTGATTTAGATTCTTAATATTAGTTCATCTCATGTTTGAATATTTAATCATAATTATAATTTTATCCACCACAAATTTTATTTTCAAAGAGTAAAAAAATTGACCTGATATTCCACTTTTAGATCTTTATGTTTGAAAAATCATTATTGGTGTTGGCTCTTATCAACATTTTTCTTTCTTTTCTCGTACATTATATTCTTAAATATTTTCTTAGTTGTTCTTTAATAATTAGGTATATTTTTTTATATTATAAGAAAAAATAATAATAAAAAAAATTATTCTTGTAGAAAAGCAGTTCAAATATAATATAATAATATATTATCATGTAGGATTTTTTTTTTCTCAATTTCAATGCTTTATGTGGTCCGTTTAGCATTACTTTTTTTTGGTATTGAATATTATAGAGTGGTAAAGTATTACCAATATGGAGGGTTCTTATGAAATTGATTTTATTAAACCTTCCTAAATAATTTGTAATAAGAATTCAATAGACAAGATTGTATTGCTTTAAAATCTTAAATATCAAAAAAAAAAAATTAACATAGAAGTTATTGTAGTCCAAAAAAAAAGTTATTACAGCTATATCCTTTCCGTATGAGTTCTTCTATTTAATATTCTAGGGTTATCTTGGTCTATCAATATTATATTCATACTTTTTTAATAATATTAGCTCTCCTGTTTCTAAATGGATTTGGACAATATAATATATTTTTAAATTAAATTAGTAATAGAAATTTTTTAAGAAGTATATCCTAAAAGTAATAGGATTACATGGCTAAAAATATGCCCATATCCTGAAAGTAATTATACTAATAAAAAATCTAACATGTTCCTAAAGGTATTAGGTTTACATACTAACATGTAGTATTATATATCCATGTCCGAAAATAATTATACTAATAGAATTTTTAAAGGTAATTGTATAGGATTTCTAACGTGAATATTATGTCCTATAACTAATCGGATTACAAGGCTAATGTCTAGAATTTCGATTTTGTCTTTTTACTGTGAGTTATCATGTTTAATATTAAAATGTTAATTTTGTAATCTAACATTTTATTCATGCTTTTATAATAATATAGATAGATAGGTAAAGATGTCCTGTATATCCGTGGACTGAAGACTTGGTTGGAAAATATATCTTTAAAAATGTTGTATTGAACTCATTCGACAAAAAATGATGTATCGAAGTGTTCCTAATTTGAGTCAGAAAAAGATAGACAGAGTAATTTCTATCAAAAGCAAAAGTAGCATTCTGACATTCTGAATTGTTGGACATATATATATATCTAGATTCCATTTATTTTTTGTTTCCTTTTTTATTTTTCATTTTTAATTAAGTAAATTAGCTCAATAATGATTTTGACTTTCCTTGATTGCCCGATTTTATTATACTCTTTAAACTATTAATGTTTACCCACATGAAAAAGGAAATGTTTACCAACGGTTGTATTCCAAAAATGGCGGTTACGATTCCACCGTTTCATAAACTTAATGCTTACTAATTATTGTGTTATAAAAATGGTCGTTACTTAGCTTCCACCCTTTCATATTCAGCATTTATGAGGAACAACAATGAATGCTAAAGATTCACATCCTACATTTATAAGGTCCTTCAACGTTTTTAACATCAATCCCATATTCTGGTGGCTAGCGATGATCATATTGTTAGCTTGATGAATAATGTTCTTGAAAAGACAGTGAAAACCTCATCAGATGTTCAGTAAGTTTTTTTCATTAAACTTTTAAGTCATGCCATACATCTTTATTCTAAAAAGAAAGAATATGAAGCCAATAATATATGAGGTTATTTTTAAGAATTAAGTTATACTGTTGTTTTTCAGGTGGGAATGTCTTTTTTTTTTTTTTTTTTTTTTTTTTGGAATGTCTTTTTCTTTATGTGGTATATGTGGATTTTATGAACCAACAATCTGTGAGGTTATTTTTGTTGTCACGACCCAATTTCTCTTATAGGTCGTGATGACGTCCAACGTTGCCGTTAGGCAAGCCAACAGTGGACTGACTATGTGATTGTTCTTTTTAATAAGTTTTCAAGTAATTAAATTTCATTTATTAAGAATTAAGGAATAGAAAATTTAATAAAATAAAACGAAGGCAACTGAGTGGCAATTATAGTGACATAAAGACTTCAAAACCATAAAGTCTACTAGTAGGTATACCAAGACCTGGTGTCACAAGTGCATGAGCAACTAGTAGAATATACAAAGCTCTAACTACTGTCTGAAATAAAAGTAGACAGAAAATAGATACAAAAGAGAGACTCTAGTTGCTGCAGAACGGCTCAGGAAGCAGCTCACAACTAGGCCTCGGGGTAACGAGGGTGTGCGCCGGTATGACTGCCAGATGCACCTACCTCAGATCCCGTACGGTTAGTGCAGAAGTATAGTGTGAGTACATAAACAACATGTACCCAATAAGTATCTAGTCTAACTTCGAAGAAGTAGTGACGGGGGGTCGACTTCGACACTTACTATGGGCTAACAATAAAATACATAAATTCTAAATAAGCATGGGCTATGTAAATAATAATAAAAACGCAATAACAAGTAGTGAATGAATAATTCTTTCACTAATAGTAAATCCCAAGTAAATTTTCGTCACTAAATAATTATAACCTCTCAAGACATAAACAATATCAAGTATAATTAGACCCGGAGTATTATCGTGCACGATTTATGTCGAGGTCGTACGACCCGATCCAGAATAATGTGTACACTGTCGAGGGTCGAGCGGCACGAACCATAGATGCATCTATTCTACTGCCGAAGCGTTCGGCCCGCTCCACAAGAAGAAAGGATACTTTATGAACATCCGATTTAAAAGTTATACAAGGCTAACGCATAAAGAAGCACAATTTTTATTAATGGTCAAGTAACCCGCCAAAAATCAAATAAGTAAAATTCGGTCTCTTACAAATCTTTTATCAAGTTTCTATATAATTTAGGCGCTTTAATTAAGAAGTAGGGTACAAACATCACAAGTATTTCATGATTTGGGTCCTAAACTACTCGGACACAAGCATAATTAGTAGCTAAGCACGGGCTCTCGTCACCTCGTGCATATTTAGCCCCCGCAATTAGAAGCAAATAGTAATTTAAATCACCTATAGGGTAAATTCCTTCGTACAAGGTTGGGCAAGAGACTTACCTCGTCTTAAAGCTCACTTTTCGGTCTCAAATTCACTCTAAAGCCTCAACGGTGCCGAACAATCTGAAACTAGTCAAATATTGTATGAATTTATCAATACATGTTCAAAGTTCATAAGCTAACTATTAGAGTAATTATCCAGCCCCAATTGGAAGATTCCTAAAATTTATTCCCGGGCCCACGTGCCCCCATTCCGAAAATTTTCGAAGATTATTATTATCCATAACCTCACGAACTCAAATATATAATTTTCACCTAATTCCATAATTATTTTCGTGGTTAAATTCCATTTTTACCAAAACCTAGGTTTTTCAACTAAACCCACAATTTTCACAATTTTACATGTTAAAATCTATCCATAATCTATGTATTAAACTCACATTGGGTAGAAATTGCTTACCTTCAATAGCTAGGCGAAAATCCCTCTCCAAAAAGCTCCAAAATCGGCCAAGGGAATAAAATATGAGAGAAAATGGCCTAAGTACCTTTTTTAAAACAAGACATTGCCCAGGCATGCCTTCTTTGCAATCGCAGAAGTGGCCTCACGATCGTGAAGGCAAATGGCCCAGGCCCCAGAAATTGCCTATCGCGAATGCGATAGGAGTCTCGGGAATGCGGAGACTTACATAGCGACCCTATGCGAAAGCGAAGAATAAAGGCGCCAACCTTTGCTTTAGCCTCTTCTATCCAAACGCGTGCCACTTCACGCGAACGCGAAGGCCACAGGTCCTAGACCTTCGCGAACGTGGACTGGCTTTCGCGAACGCGTAGCAAAGTTCCCAGTCCCCATATTTTCCTTCTTCGCGAACGCGGCCCCTCCTTCTCGAACGCGAAGAAGGAAACCAGAACCAGTAGATGGCAGATTTTGAACTCAATTTCGGGTGATTCGGAACTCACCGGAGCCACCCAGGACCCCATTCAACTGCACCAACAAGTCTATAAACACATTACGGACGTGCTCGAACTCTCGAGACGCGTAAAATAATATCAAAACTAAGAATCGCGCCCCAAAACCAAATTGAATCAAATTATGAACTTCAAGTTTTCAACTTGCTTCGAAGGCGTCGAATCGTACTTAGCGTACTCGGAATGACACCAAATATTGCGTGCAAGGCTTAGATCACTATACGAAACTATTCGGTAGCCCGGAATCGCAAACGGACCTCGATAATACCAAAACCTACTCCAAACAAATTTAAAGAACTTTTAAACCTTTAATAAGCCAATTTTCAACTTTTGGTACCATAACGCTCCTGGGTCATCCAAAACCCGATCCGGCCACATGCCCAAGTCCAAAATCATCATACGACCTATTGGGACCGTCAAATCCCAATTCCGAGATCGTTTACTAAAAATATTGACCCAAGTCAAACTTAACCTTCTAAAGCCAATATTAAGGAACTAAGTGTTCCGATTTCAACCCGAACCCTTCCAAACCCAAACTAATCATCCCCGCGAGTCATAAAGCAGTAAAAGTATATACGAAGAGTCTTATTTAGGGAAACATGGTTCTAGAAAGCAAAATAATTATTCGAATCGTTATATTTGTTTACGTATTTTTTTAATTTAATCATCCAGTATTCGGAACTCAGATGCTGATTATGTGTTATTTATAACTCAGATGCTGATTATGTATTATTTATAAAGGAAGAAGGAAGCTACACTGAAATATAATTTTCCTACGATGGAAAGAGTAAACGAGAGGTTATTTTCTACTTCTTGAACTTCTAATGATTGTGGTCGTTTCACCTCAAGCCTCCAGCAATATTGTAGTTCTTTTTGTGTTTGATATAATTGGGTATACGGATTAGGTTTTACTTTTTTTTTTTTCCTTTCATTATGTGCTGTCGTCCTTTTTACTTGTACGGAAAAGATGATATATATTTATAATTTATATATATATATAGATGCTTCAGAATCTTTTCGATTGCTCACATTAAATATCAAAAATATCATGATTTTTGAATTTTGTTACACATACAACACATAAACTGATCATTATTTATGTGTTGTCGTCGATTTCACTTGTACGGAAAAGATTTTTTTTATATATATATATATAATTTGTATACATATATAATTTATATACATATACACTAAATGTCAAAAATATCGTTATTTAAATTTTGTTACACATACAACACTTAAACTATCACGACCCAAAATCCACAATAAATCATGATGGCGCCCAACGTCGCCGTTAGGCAAGCCAACACTTTATTATTCATTTTATTATTTTTAAAATCATGAATCTTATTTAGATAGAGAGGTCAGTACATTAAAATAAATCATAGTTACGTACAATTTAATTGAAATAATGAGTAAAAGTGTATCAATGAAACAATCCATAAACAAATTCTAGAATACACCCAAAACTCGATGTCACAAGTGCATGAACATCTACTAGAAGGTACAATAACAATACAATATATGTCTGGAATACAAGTTACACAGGAAATATGTAAATAATTCTGCTGGAGACTCTATATGCTGCGGATCGTAACATGGGATGCAGCTCACAGTAAAGTCCCTGCAATAGCCGCGTCTTTGCGCCAAAGACCACCAGGAATATATATACCTGCACAATAAGTGCAAAAGTGTAGTATGAGTACGTAAATCAATGCATACCTAGTAAGTATCTAGCCTAACTCCGGAGAAGTAGTGACGAGAGGTCGACATTAACACTTACTAGTGGTCCAATAATCAAGTTCAGTAGAAAGTAAACAAGTATGAGGCATGGAAAATAAACAATGTAAACAAGTATAGGTACGTGGTATGATTCTCCTTTGAACAGTAAACTCAAGCTCTCATTTTATCGGCTATCTCCTCAACTGGAGTATATATATAAAATAGTCCCCACCAGATAGGACGCCACAATTCAAATCAGGAGAACTCACGGATACACTGGCTTTTTGTCAAATATTATGCATGATTCTGCCGAGGCGAACGGCCCGATCCTATAAGAGTGATTCATGAAGTTGTCGAGGCGAACGACCCGATCCCATAAGAGTATTTTATAGAAATGCCGAGGCGAATGGCCCGATCCCATGAGAATATGATACATGATACTGGCGAGCCGAACGGCCCGATCCCATAAGAATATGATACATGATATTGGCGAGGCGAACGACTCGATCCCATAAGAACGTGTTACATAATTCTGCCGAGGCGAACTTCCGGATCCCATTAGAATAAGAAGCTTTAACGGGTACTTGGCCCCACTCACGAATATACGTGTGAGTTATGAAATTTAAAAGGAAGCTTTTCGATGAAATCGCACAACGCGGGAGAAATTCATAGGGGAAAGCACAATTATTCTGCGGCTAACCAAGATTCTCGTCAAATCTCTACAATAGTGAGTCTGTCACTCTACGGAAACCTAGTCTCAAGTCGTAACGCGAAATAAAAGAGTTAAACAAGCAAGGATAACTCAATTAGTACAATTAAAGCATGGCCTGAATCTAAGTCTACCCGGATATAATCAGGAATTCTAGTATACCCACGGACACTCGTCACCTCATATGTGCACAACTCCCACAACATGTAGCATATAAAAGGAGTAACACCTACGGGGTAAATTCCCCCTCACAGGGTTAGACAGGAGACTTACCTCACTCCGAAGTTCCATAACTGGCTGCAGCGGCTCTCTAGCACCTCAAACCAAATGCCCATCGATCTGAAACTAGTCAAATAATCATGAAAACCAATAAAAATATACTCCAACATCCTAATTAATTAATTTATAACACTTCTCAACTCCGCTCGAGAAGTCAACAAAGTCAACCCTCGGGCTTACGTGTCCTGATTTCGAAAGTATTCGAAGATAAACATTACTCATAACATTACAAACTCAAATATATAATTTATTCTCAATTCCATGTCCAATTTCGTGGTCAAAATCCAAAAATAGCAAATTCTAGGTTATTTTCAAAAATTTCAAAATTTATACAAAATTTCATGAATTTACAAGCCTAAATTCGTATATTTAACTCACAACTTGTAGAAATCACTTACCTCATGATTGATGATGAAAATGACACTCCAAAATCGCTCCAAGGTCGGCTCCCATGGAGGAAATAAAATGAAAATGAGCCAAACTCACGTTATTAGAACATTCTGCCCAGGCCCTTCCCCTTTCGCGATCGCATAAGTCCCCTCGCGATTGAGAAAGCGAACAACCAGCTGCCTAAAATTCCTCAATCACGATCGCAAACATCCACATGCAATCACGAAGCTTTACCTCCCAGAACGACGTGTTCGCGAACCAAAAGCAGCGTTCGCATAAGGAAAAATTCCTGGTCCATCATTTCTTCTCCGTGATTGCTGTTCCCAAGTCGCGATCGCGTAGCACAAACCAGCAGCCCCCCAAATTCCTTCTTCGCAATCGCGTACATCATCTCGCGATCGCGATGCACAACACCAGCACCGGCAATCAGCAGCATCCAAAGCACCCAAACTTGGTCCAAAACAATCCCGAAACACACCCTAGGCCTCCGGGACCCCGTCCAAACACACCAACCAGTCCCAAAACATAACATGAACCTTCTTGAGGCCTCAAATCACACTAAATAATATCAAAACTATGAATCGACAATCGAAACCTTTCTTTAAACTTTAAAACTTCCAAACTTCGACGAACGCGTCCAAATCATATCAAAATATTCCGGAATTACGCCAAACTTTACGTACAAGTCATAAATCACGATATGAACCTATTCTAAGGCTCGAAATACCAAACGGACATCGATAACACCAAAGTTCACTTCAAACCAAACATAGAAAATTCTAAAACTTTTAAAATGCCAACTTTTCACAATAAGCATTGAAATGTTCTCGGGCGATCCAATACTCAACCCGAACATACGCCTAAGTCCGAAATCATCATAAAAACCTATTGGGACCTTCAAATCCTGATTCCGAGGTCGTTTACTCAAAAGTCAAACTATAGTCAATTCTTCCAACTTAAAGCTTCCGAATTGAAAATTCTCCATCCGAATCAACTTCGAACTTGCCGAAATTTAATTCCGACCACACATACAAGTCATGATACATGAAGTGAAACTACTCAAGGCCTCAAATTGCCGAATGACGTGCTAGAGCTCAAAATGACGGGTCAAATCGTCACATTCTCCCCCACTTAAACATAAGTTCGTCCTTGAACGTGCGAAGAACCGTTCTAGAGTTTCCTAAAATCACTATTTAACACCTCGTGCACCTACCCGTGCCACCACAACCCACGTGAGCATATTAGCTCGAGCCAGACTGAAGATCCTCCCTAGAACATTAGCTAACAAGCCTTGGAACCAAATTCCAACATCTGGAATTCTTCACGAGACCTGACTCCAACATGTGAACACCGTAACAATCTCAACCCATTGTACCAAGTAGGATCATGCACCCATGCTGAGATCACAAAATGTACCGCACAATTCGTATGTCCATAATAACATCTTCCGACTACAATAGCTGCAAATTCACGAACTAGATGCCCGTAGTATACATCATAACACACATAAGCTCGGTCTCAACCCTCACAATACTGCAACGATGAAAGAGATGTGCAGGAACTCATAACCACCTGTCAAATCAATTTGTCATGGAGTTTCCCCATTTGACAAGAACCATTACCCCATTCTGAACTGAATAGTGACATCTTCTCTTTAATATACTTTACATAAATACGATCGCACTGATTTCGGGTCCAATAGCCTTGTCTCACCTAGTACAAGCTGTTCGGCCAATAAGCCACCTCAAACAATGACTAAAATCTCACATTACGCCATTAATACGCCAATAAGCTACAGCTCGAATATGACACATAAGGAAGAACGAACTCTGGTAAAGAACTATCCATCCAGCGTAATGAAAAAAACGGTCAATAGATACTATGAACCTTTTAAGAGAATAAGTATAGGGAACCGTACTCAACATCTCACTATTGCAGCGTGCAACCCGATCTACACATGATATCGATGCGGCGTGCAACCCGATCCAAACATATTACCCCTGGTGGCGTGCCAGCCGATCCACACATAACAATCAATAAAAAATACAACCCTGGCGTGCCACTCGAGCCATAATGCTCATACCTACGAAATGCCCGAATATCAAGCACAAGCACGCCAAGTGCATAAATACAACCCTGAGGAGACGGATAGCGCCACACGCTACAAAAAAAGTCAAACACGGCTAAGGTGCAATAACGACAAGCTACACAGGACCACAACCAAAGGAATAGAGCACCTCTCAGTCATAACCTCTCCTGTTGGCAACAGCACCAAAATCTCCATACCTGATTTCAATCTCTAACAATCAAATGACTAACACATCACACTTATACAATCTTCCCGTGAGATATACTCCCACAACCTTCCGCACCAGGTAGTAAAATTTTAACATTAATGGCATCAACCATGCTATTTCCATAGTGCTTGTCAAGCATCCTCATTTCAATGCCCGACACTTCTATCACAAAACAGACCATCCTCAGCCTGCCCAAAAATAATAGTAGCATACTCTGAACATCTTAAATCTTCCCCCGCTCCTCCGAGCTCGTGACATTCTTATCAAAATTGAACCGCAACCTTGATCCTCAACTTCCAATCTCCATACCGCTTACTACACCCATCATGCCTCTACGTGAGAGTCCAAGAATTTCATCAAAATCCCCTGAACCACAAGTAGAATAAACACTTCATCGGCTAGAACCCTCTTTCACTCCACTTATTTCAGAAGAACAATTGCAACATACAACCAAATTCCCATAATCCCATAAGCCATTTTATACCCTCCTCGTGTACTCTATTGTAACTCCGACTGATACACCAACACTGATTAAATCTTCTGTGAACCCGAAGTTGTTTCTCCTATTTTTCTAACACTGCACCACTAACCCGATGACAAAATAGAAATTCTCCGAGTACCCTTCCCACTCTGCTGTAAAACTCAGTCTTTTACTACTCAACGAACCTAAAAATCCTCAGGCACTGCACTTTAATCCTTGAACCCACTAGAACTATTGTTGAGAGTCACCCGCTCTGACCTGGTCTTGGATATGTAACCAATCTCTAGTGCTCTACTAGCACATGAACACTTTCAAGAAACAGCCGGTTGAATTCTTTTCCTTGCCCATCACATCCACAAGAAGCATGAATTCTGAGTCATCCCCAACACCTGCACAAGAAACGTTAAGGCAAAATGTAACACATATACGTCAAGTTCCTTGTCCAGAATATTGATGTTTTTCTCCTCTTGGTCATATCTAACCCACCAATGCACTGTTAACCAGAAAGTACACAGGCACACAGCCAAGTAACTCAATCATAGACGGTGGCTCCCCCACTTAGCTTTACACTACAATCACATAGATCCAAACCCCACAACGACTTCATCTTCCCAGTTACCATAATCCCACGCTATTACTCGGCCAACTTCTTGCGAGCTCTTGTTGTGCCAATCATAACACATCCCGAATTATCAGCCACCATCGCACGCTCAACCTCCTAACAGTCGTACCATCTTCTTCAAGCGATCCAAGCTCACATCGCAGTACAGGCATCCCATGTTGGGAAGAAAGTAGAACTCTACGTAGGAACTTCATCTCACAGGAGATAGCCCACCTATGTAACTTCATATCGACCTCCTCCAATGTCATTGTTGTAGTTACGTCCATCATGAAATCAACTAACTTCCCTCGATCCACACTAATCCGCCATCCGTAAGAATCCCTTCATCCATTAACATCACATCGGAGGTCCAACAACGTGTTTGAAACTCGAAGCCATAACTCACCCAAGACCATGATCGAATACATCACTTTTTCCTACATTCCAATCAAGCCTTTCTCATCACATTCAAAATTCCCAAGCATAGGAACCACCTCAGAGATCATCTGCCTCGAACCATCAACACTAGAAACAACGGTCCAATTCTGAAGTCGCAACACACAACCCTCTCTGATAACTTTTTCTTAGGTTCCATCTCACAACACCGTACCTAGAGGCAACCAAATGAAGACCAACATGCCGATGAGCCTTAATGCATTCAATCAAGGAAAACGACCCCACGATATTAACAAGAATTCCACCAAATTTGAAATATATCAAATCTCGACCGTAGGCAACATTAACACTGGGCTGAAATGACATAACACCCCTCCACGAGGCGACGATAATAGCCCACTCGAATACGCAGGGAGAAACATCCTGCACCACATCTGCGGTACCATTACAACTCATCGATGCCTAATTGATAGCAAGCGCTCAACACCGTATAAGAATGAGTAGAAAGGAAATGAAGGCATAAGCCTCAATAGAATCAAATCGCACGATGAAGAATCAAGAAGGGAAGTGCTCCTAACGGCCCTGTAGCCTCTCGAAGATAAGTATAGATGTCTCCGTACCGATCCACAAGACTCTACTAGACTTGCTCATGACTCATGAGACCTAAGTGAACCTAACGCTCTAATACCACACTGTCACGTCCCAAAATCCATAATAGGTCGTGATGGCGTCCAACGTCGCCATTAGGCAAGCCAACACTTAATTATTCATTTTATTATTTTTAAAATCATGAATCTTATTTACATAGAGAGGTCAGCACATTAAAATAAATCGTAGTTACGTGCAATTTAATGGAAATAATGATTAAAAGTGTATCAATGAAAATAATCCATAAACAAATTCTAGAACACCCCCAAAACCCGGTGTCACAAGTGCATAAGCATCTACTAGAAGGTAGATAACAATACAATATATGTCTGGAATACAAGTTAGACAGAAAAAATGTAAATAAGTCTGATGGAGACTCTGTATGCTGCGGATCGTAACATGGGATGCAGCTCACCGTAATGTTCCCGCAATAGCCGCGCCTTTGTGCCAAAAGACCACCAAGAATATATATATACATGCACAATAAGTGCAGAAGTGTAGAATGAGTACGTAAATCAGCGCGTACCCAGTAAGTATCTAGCCTAACTCCAGAGAAGTAGTGACGAGGGGTCGACATCGACACTTACTAGTGGTCCAAAAATCAAGTACAATAGAAAGTAAACAAGTATGAAGCATGGAAAATAAACACTATAAACAAGTATATGTAAGTGGTACGATCCTCCTCTGAACAGTAAACTCAAGCTCTCAATTTATCGGTTACCTCATCAACCGGAGTATATATATAAAATAGTCCCCACCAGATAGTTCGTCACAATTCAAATCAGAAAAACTCACGGATACACTGGCTTCTTATCAAATATTACGCACGATTCTGCCGAGGCGAACGACCCCATCCCATAAGAGTGTTTAATCAAGTGTCCGAGGTGAAAGGCCCGATCCCATAAGAGTATTTTATAGAAATGTCGAGGGGCACGACTCGATCCCATAAGAATATGATACATGATATTGTGGTGGCGAATGGCCCGATCCCATAAGAATATGATACTACCTAGGCGAACAGCCTGATCCCATAAGAAAATGTTACATAATCCTACCGAGGTGAACGGCTCGATCCTATTCGAATAAGAAGCTTTAGCGGGTCCTTGACCCCACTCACGAATATACGTGTGAGTTATGAAATTTACGGAAGCTTTTTGATAAAAACGCACAATGCGGGAGAAATTCGTAGGGGAAGGCACAATTATTCGGCGGCTAACCAAGTAGCTCGTCAAATCTCTACAATAGCGAGTCCGTCACTCTAGGCAAGCCTAGTCCTAGGTCGTAATGCGAAATAAAGAAATTAAATAGGCAAGGATAACTCAATTAGTATAATTAAATCATGGCGTGAACCTAAGTCTACCCGGACATAATCAGAAATTCTAGCATAACCACAAACACTTGTCACCTTATACATGCGCAGCTTCCACAACATGTAGCATATAACAAGAATAACTCATACGGGGTAAATTCCACCTCATAGGGTTAGATAGAAGACTTACCTCGCTCCGAATCAAATGCCCATCGATCTAAAACTAGTCAAATAATCATGAAAACCAATAAAAATATACTCCAATATCATAGTTAATTAATTTATAACACCTCCGCTCGAAAAGTCAACAAAGTCAACCCACGGGCCCACGTGCCCAGATTCCAAAAATTTTCGAAGATAAATATTACCCATAATATTACAAACTCAAATATATAATTTATTCTCTATTCCATGTCCAATTTCGTGGTCAAAATCCAAAAATACCAAATTCTAAGTTTTCTTCAAAAACTTCACAATTTCTACAAAATTTCATGAATTTACAAGCCTAAATTCGTATATTTAACTCAGAACTTGTAGAAATAACTTACCTCATGATTGACGATGAAAATGGCACTCCAAAATTTCTCCAAGGTTGGCTCCCGTGGAGGAAATGAAATAAAAATGAGCCAATCCCCCGTTATCAAAAATATTCTGCCCAGGCACTTCCCATTCGTGATCACGGGAATCCCCTCGCGATCGCGAAAGCCAACAACCAGTTGCCCAAAATTTCTCAATTGCGATCGCGAACATCTACACGCGATCGCGAAGCTTTACCTCCCAGAACTACGCGTCCGTGAACCAAAAGCCGCGTTCGCATAACGCAAAATCTTTGGTCCATCATTCCTTCTCCGCGATCGTGATTCCCAAGTCGCGATCGCGTAGCACAAACCGGTAGCCCTCCGAATTTCTTCTTCGTGATGGCGTACATCATCTCACGATCGCAATGCAAAACGCCGACACCAGCAACTAGTAGCATCCAAAGCACCCAAACTTGGTCCGAAACCATCCCGAAACACACCCGAGGCCCCCAGGACCCCGTTCCAGCACACCAACCAGTACCAAAACGTAACACGAACCTACTCGAGGCCTTAAATCACATCAAACAACATAAAAACTATGAATCGATGATCGAAACATTTCTTAACTTTCAAACTTCTACACTTCGACGAACGCATCCGAATCATACCAAAACATTCGGGAATGACGTCAAACTTTGCGTACAAGTCATAAATCACGATACGAACGTATTCCAAGGCTCGGAATCCCAAACGGACATCGATAACACCAAAGTCCACTTCAAACTAAACATAGAAAATTCTAAAACTTTCAAGATGTCAACTTTCCACAATAAGCGTCGAAATGCTCCCGGGTGACCGATACTCAACCCGAACATACGCCCAAGTCCAAATTCATCATACGAACCAATTGGAACTTTCAAATCACGATTTCGAGGTCGTTTACTCAAAAGTCGAACCTTAAGTCAACTCTTCCAACTTAAAGCTTCCGAATTGAAAATTTTCCATCCGAATCAACTCCGAACTTTTTGAAATTCAATTCCGACCACACGTACAAGTCATGATACATGAATTGACACTACTCAAGGCCTCAAACTGTCGAACGACGTGCGAGAGTTCAAAACTACCGGTCGGATCATTACATAAACTGATCTTGTTTTTTTCTTCTCTTTCTTTACCCATCTTTTAAGAAAAATTTAAAATAATATCACCTTTAAAGATATACATTTCAAGTATCCCTAGAAGACCAAAAACTCTTACGCTGTGAAAAAATATGGAAAATTATAGAATTAATTGTAGATAATTAGAGCATGAAATTTAATCTATTTGGATTTTAAAATTTTAAAGGAATCTTAACATATTTCTTATATTTGGGTATTAGAATTGAATCATTTTGCATATTTAGGTTTTACTGACCGCGCGAAATGCGGGCAATTTCACTAGTTTATATATAAAAGTAGGGACAATAGGAGATGAGTTGGCACCTCTCTTTGGCCAAGGGTCCTATTTATCTATTTTCTCCTTTTTTGACTTTCATTCTTTTTTCCCTATTTATGTACTGTTTAAAAAAAAAAGTTCCTTCTTTAGGTATTCTGATGCAATATTAAACGCGGAAACAAGAAAACAAAAGATAGAAGCAAGACGCTCTATGAATTATCAAGACAACAAGTAGGAACTAGTCTAATTACCTTCTTGATGAAATCAAGGAGTACCTATACTATACGAACGACCCTCAAGACAACGATTGTCTTGCAAATTGTTCGATTAAACAAGGAACGAGTTCAATTTTGAATCACTCACACAAGATTTGGGAGCAAAGTGCTGCCGATTTTCTTTTATAAAAAAAATGTAAGGTCCTGAAAATAATGAAGTCTTTAGGCTTATATAGATTGAGCCTTTACCTAAATCAACTAGGAAAAGAATAACTAGTTAACCTAAATCAACTAGGAAACAAATAACTAAAAAAGGCCACAATTTGGCTAAGTTTAAGAACTAGTCACGCAGGACTACAAAACAAGTAAGAATTAGTGACTTTCATAGCCTTACATCACACGCCAATCTTCAAAAAGTGCATAGAATTACTTGGCTCTTCTTCACCATCAAATGTGCATCATGAAGCTCTTTAGCTTGACTTCTCGTGAATGGTCTTGAAGGTTTAAACGTATCATGATCAGTTTGACCTGCATCATCCTCCCCTTCTTGGGAAGATTTTGTCCTCGAAATCGAACCTTCTTCATCTTCCAAAACAACACAAGGAGTCAAGTCAGTGACATTGAATGTATTAGAAACAACATAATCATGAGGCAGATCTATGACATAAGCATTATTGTTGATCTTCTGCAACACCTGAAATGGTCCATCTCCTCACGGAGCCAACTTCCCTTTCCTATGGTTCGGAAATCTTTCCTTTCGGAAGTGCACCCAAACCCAGTCACCTCTCTTTAAGTCCAGCCTTTTCCTTCCTTTATTCTTCTTGACCAACTAGGTTTTCAACTTCTTGAAACTTCTCCCCTTTGGATTGGGAGTTGTTTCCTTCTTGGACTAGAATTAGGATTTCCTATTCTCCTCCTTTCTCTCCCAATTTCGGCCCTCTCTTCTCTCTCTTTACACGTTTACAAGATTTCCAAAAACTATCAAATTATTGTTCAAGAACTTCAAGAATTCGAGGAAGACTTGCCAAGAACGTTTCGGGATTCAAGACCCTCTTCAAGAACAACGTAAAAATCTTCAAAAACTACAATTTTAACTCCAAGAACTTCAAGATTCTTGAGTTATACGTGTATACCTTCAAGAACAACAACTTCTATGTTTCAAGAACTTCAAGATTTTTCAAGATTCAATTGTGCACCTTCAAGATTTCATCTAGAGTTTCAAGATTATCGGTTTCTAACGATCAAGAACTTCAAGAATCGGTTCAAGAACGTTTCTTTAACAATCAATCTTCAAGACTTCGATCCCTAGATGATTTAACAACTTCAATCAATAACAATTTTCGATTTTTCGTTCTTCTTTTTCTTGTCACGTTTTTTTTTTAATTTTTTTTTTAATAATTATATAATCATAAATGAAATTAAAGAAAGAATCTAAAACGAAGAACAGGATTGGATTGTAAGAACAAACTCTTTCCAAGCTCTGATACCAACTGATGTAATATTAAACGCGGAAACAAGGAAACAAACGATAGAAGCAAGACGCTCTATGAATTATCAATACAACAAGTAGGAACTAGTCTACTTACCTTCTTGATGAAATCAAGGAGTACCTATACTATACGAACGACCCTCAAGACAACGATTGTCTTGCAAATTGTTCGATCAAACAAGGAACGAGTTTAATTTTGAATCACATCAAAATTGGACAAGTTAAAAGTCACACGAGATTTGGGAGCAAAGTGCTGCCGATTTTCTTTTATAAAAAAAATGTAAGGTCCTGAAAATAATGAAGTCTTTAGGCTTATATAGATTGAGCCTTTACCTAAATCAACTAGGAAAAGAATAACTAGTTAACCTAAATCAACTAGGAAACAAATAACTAAAAAAGGCCACAATTTGGCTAAGTTTAAGAACTAGTCACGCAGGACTCCAAAACAAATAAGAATTAGTGACTTTCATAGCCTTATATCACGCGCCAATCTTCATAAAGTGCATAGAATTACTTGACTCTTCTTCACTATCAAATATACATCATGAATTTCTTTAGCTTGACTTCTCGTAAATGGTCTTAAAGGTTTAAATGTATCAAATGATCAGTTTGACCTGCATCATATTCCAACTATTACTTAATTACGAAACCAAAAATCACCTCTTTTCACTTTTATTTCTCCCACCTCTTCAGTTGCAACCGTTGTTAACATAATGAGCCTATTTATTTCTTTCCTCACTACTACTATTTATTTCTTCTCCTAAGATTCCCCTTTCTTCCTTCTTAATTTTCTACTGTTTTCTTTCTTCTTTCTTACTTCCTCGATTGTATATAAATTTTGTGTCTTTCTTGTATCCTTGAGACCTTTTTTGTTGAAAAGGTTGAAATTGTACAATCAATTGCTAATATTCATCTATGTTATTTTATTTCTTCCACTTTTCGTTGATCTTAGTTTGGAAACATTGTAATTTTTAATTTTGAAGCCTTTCCCTACTTTAATTACAGAAAATTAGAATCTCATTGTGCTTAGTGTATCATAAGTTTCTGATGTTTTCTTTCTCCTTTTTTTTCTTATTTTTTTTTTATTTCACTGATTTTATTTCAGTGTTTTTTGCAGGTTGATTAATGCTATGTGTAATTGCTGCGTTTGGATTATTTTGTTTATAAGGATGTTGTTAATTCATTTTTAATTTGCATTTTTTGCAGCAATTGCAATTTGAAGGACATTAAGTATATCGTGAGGAATGGTAATTGATGCATCATTATATGTTGGCTCAAGTTTTGATTGATCAAAATAATGTTTCGTCTACAATTATAATTTTATATGAGAAAGAAACGATGGTCAATTAGTTTTACGTTTTTCTAATTTATTTTTTATTAATTCTCTTTACACCTAAACGATATAAAAGGATCTAACAACAAAATAACCTTCTTCAACTATTTCCTCATTTTTCTATTTTCTTTTCCCTTCTCTTTTTTCCTTTGATTTTCAAGTAGTGGTTGAAATTTCTGTCTCTATAAAATAAATTTTTGTAAGCTGTAGTTTTAGGAGAATTTTTAGTTAGTGTTGGTACATGGAGAATATGAAGTACGTTATTATCATGCATTTTTTGACCTCTTATACCTTATTCATGGTCATAATTGATAGTGCAATTTTGTTAAAACCTATTGCTTGTATACTTATCCAACAAAATTTTTGTTGTGATTGTATTCAGAGATGGCGCCAGTATCTTTAATTTATGAATTCTAATTCACAAAATTTACTTATTGGATTTTAAAATGAAAATAAAGGAGGTAATTATTGGCAAAAATTGATAGGAGCAAAATTTCTATATACGAGGTGTGTTAAAATGGAAAGCAACTTCTTCAGATTTTCCGAAAAGTTAGCCGAAGGAAATAAAGATAAACACAAAAAGCACACCAAATATCATGTACTTAAATGCTTATGGATATTTAGAAAACGAAAGTGCTATTTGAAAGATATAACCAAATATATGTACTATAATAGGAAAATATATTATATAAGGATTCTAAAGTTTCTTAAAAACATTTAACGGAGTTCTAAAATTAGTAGAAAATTATCACGACCCAAAATCCATTATAGGTCGTGATGCCGCCTAAAGCCGCTGTTAGGCAAGCCAACGTTAATTTATCAATTTATTTCATTTTGCTACTTTCGAGATCATAATCTCCATTACTTAAATAGTATAAAATGAAATTTACAGGGTCAATAGATAATAGGAAGAAGAGAGGGAAGAAAGAATATAGTAATATTTACCTTTCCCAGCTCTTAGAAATGGAGAAGGAATCAAAAATCTAGTGAACCCCTCAAACTCCGTAGGTAATTCGAGACAATTCAAGAAGAATAAGATAAGCAAGCGCCCTCTTTTTGTCATCCCTGCAGCTTTCTAGATTTTGTATTGAACGCATGGCGTAGCTAGGACAACTACGTGAACTACAATAATGAACAACCAGTAGGAACCTCCAAAATACGGTATCAAAAGTGAATGAGCTTTTTTTAAGGAGTACAATAATAATACAATATCTATCCCCAATGTAGTAAGATAGATAAAATAAACAGTACAATGGAGACTCGATGGACGGTGATGCTTAGCCTGGAATACAGCTCACATAAAGTCTCCTCATCAGGTGCACCAAGGTGATCATCAAATGAACATGTCAGATCCTACACATTTAGTGCAGAAGTGCGGCATGAGTACGTAAATCAACGCGTACCCAGTAAGTATCTAGCCTAACTTTGGAGAAGTAGTAACGAGAGGTCGATATTGACACTTACTAAAGGCCCAATAAAACAATGTAATAAAACATGAGCAGATATGAAGCATACGGCAATTATGGGGTAAATATTTAAGTTACATAATCTTTCAATTACTTCTTCTAAAGAAAGAATTTCTAAATATTGTATTCTACCTTAATAGCTCAGAAGATGTCAAGTGTCATTATCAAATACATAAGGCATACCATGTAAATACCGGGCATCAGTGGAGAGATAGTTCGTGAATATTCGGACTACTAGCGATATACGCACGATTCTGCCGAGGTCGTTCGACCCGATCCAGAATAATATGTGCGCTGTCGAGGGTTGAGCGGTACGAACCATGAATGCATCTATATACTGCCAAGGAGTTCAGCTCGCTCCACAAGAAAAGGAAGAAAGTTACCGAATTACGAGACACGTGATTACTATTCCGTACAGGGGCACAAAATGAATATAATCTTTACCGTTTCTCAAATAACTCGTCCATAATTCAAAGTGTTAAGGCTTGGCCTAGTATACATATATTTATTTCTAAATCAATTTCATTTATAACTTTAATTAATTAAGCCAGCAGAACGAGTTAAAATAATTCAATTATACATAATAGAGTCCTCCGTCTACCCGGATATAAACATGCTTTAGCTACGTACGGACTCTCATTACCTTGTGCGTATGTAGCACCCACAACTAGTTGCATATAACAATAAATATCACCTAGGGGTAGTTTCCACCATAGAAGGTTAGACAGAAGACTTACCTCGCTCCGAAGTTCTAAAACCGGCTCCAATGCCTCTCAAACACCTCGAATTGATGCTCGTCTCTTATAAACTAGTCAAACAACGTGCAAACTAATCAAAATATACCCCAATACGTATAATTTAACAATTGAAAATGATTCCCAACTCCGCTCATAAGCCAACAAAGACAAACCTCGGGCCTAGTGTCCGAATTCCAAAAATTTTTGAAGATAAACTTTACCCATAATACCACGAATTAAAATACATAACTTATTCCAAATTCCATGTCCAATTTCGTGGTCAAAATCCAAAAATACCAAATTCTAGGTTTTCTACCAAAATCCCAAGTTTCTACAAATTTCCATGTTTAAATTCATATACAAAACATGTATTTAACTTGTAATAGGTTGGAGTCACTAATCTTGTGTTGCTTGATGAAAATCTCCCCTTGAAGCTCTCCAAAATCGCCCCAACCAAGTGAAAATGGAAGAAAATGGGCTGAATCCCGTTCTTAAGAGAACACACTGCCCAATGACCTCTCGCACCTGCAGCCACTTGACCGCTTATGCAATTTTGCAGGTGCGGTCAAAATACAGCTTCTGCGGTCCCCCTTCAGTCCCCCTGCCTTCGTATCTGCAGAACATACTCCGCTTCTGCGGAGTCGCACGTGCGACAAAGAATCCGCTTCTGCAGTCTCGCAGGTGCGGCAAAAACCTCGCACCTGAGCCTCCAGCCTGCCTCACTCCCTACCGCTTCTGCGACACCTGGGCCGCTTCTGTGGTCATGCAGGTGCAGGAATTCCTTCGCACCTGCAGCCTCTTCCCAGCTCCCTTCTAGCCGCTTCTGCGGTCCACTGCCTCTCTTCTGCAAGGCCGCTTTTGCGATGAAGCTTTCGCAGAAGTGGTTGCACCAGCAACCAGAATCCTCCAACTTTCCTTAAGTCTAAAATTCGATTTGTTAACCATCCAGAATCCACCCGAGGCCACCAGGACCTTGACCAATTATACCAACACGTCCCAAAATACAATACGAACTTAGTCAAAGTCTCAAAACACGTCAAACAACATCAAAATCATGAATCGCGCCTCGAATCAAACTTATAAATTTTCAAATTTCCAAATTCTATATCTTGTGCCAAAACGTATCAAATCAATCCGGAATGACTTCAAATTTTACACACGAGCCATAAATGACATAATGAAGCTATTCCAAGGCTCGGAACCCAAACGAAAATCGATAGCATCAAAATCCACTTCAAACCAAACATATGAAATTCTTAAACCTTTAATATATCAACCTTCCATAACAACCCTAACACACGCCCAAGTCCGAAATCATCATACGAACCTATTAAAACCTTCAAATCCCGATTCCGAGGTCGTTTACTCAAAAGTCAAACCTTAGTTAATTCTTCCAGCTTAAAGCTTCCGAAACTAGAATTTTCTTTCCAAATCGATCCCGAACTTCCTGAAATTCAAATTTCGACCACACGTACAAGTCATAATACCTGAAGTGAAGCTACTCAAGGCCTCAAACCGCCAAACGACATGCTAGAGCTCAAAGCGACCGGTCTGGTCGTTACATTCTCCGCAGTTAAACATACGTTCGTCCTCGGACATGCTAAGGACTGCTCCGAAGTTGTCCAAAATCGTTGTTTAACACCTCGTGCACCTACCCGTGCCACCACAATCCAGTTGGACACATTAGCTCGATTCAGACTGAAGATCCTCCCTTTTCTTTAGTCGATAAAGCTTAGGACCAAATTCCAACCTCCGAATTTCTCTACAGGTCTTGATTCTAACATATGAACATAGTACCAATCACCACACACTGTGCCAAAACATGATCATGCACCTGTGTTGAAATCACACCTTGCACCACATAAGTCGGTTGCCCATAATAATATCGTCCGACCATAATAGTTGTAATTTTACGAATCTCCGCAATACATCTCATGATGCATATAAATCCTGTTCCAACTCTAGTTATATTGCCACGATGAAAGAGACCTGTAGAAACTCATAACCATATGCCGATCAATAACTCATGGAGTCTCTCCTCCTAACAAGAACCATTGCCTCATTCTAAACTGAATAACGATATTTTCTCTTTAATGTAGCTTATATAAATCCGATTGCACTAATTTCAGGTCCAATAATCTCGTCTCACCCAGTACAAGCTGCTCAGGCAATAAGCCATCTCAGACACTGCCAAAAATCTTATATGACGCCCACAACGTGCCAATAAGCTACAACTCGAATGTGATACATAAGGAAGAACGAACTCTGGAGAAGGACTACCCAGCTTGCGTAACGAATAGAACAACCGAATTGATGCGGTAAACCTACCTCAGGGATGAAAACAAGGCACACAAAATAAGTGTAAGGAACTATGCTCAACATCTTGTTGTTGTGGCGTACAACCCGATCGGACATGACACTGTTGCGGTGTGCAACCCGATCTACATAACATGCCCGTGATGGTGTGCCACCCATCAAGACAATATACCTGTGGCGGCGCGCCACCCGATCCACATATAACATCAAGAATAAAAACACACACATCAAGCCATATGCTTATATTTACGGAATGCCCGAATATCGACCACAAGCACGCCAAGTGCATAATACGAATCCTGGGGAGACCGATAGTGCCATACGCTATGAAACATAAGCACAACTAAGGTGCGATGATGCCCTGCATCTCGAGAGCCACCTGCTCACATAACACCACAAGCTACACAGGACCTCAACATGTGTGCGAATAATCAAGTCGCCTCACAACCCACATGGCACAATAGAGATTTATATGGAATAACTGATCCAGGGGAATAACATCCAGTGCCCGACGATTCCTCCGTAAGCAATGCTATGGCGAACGAACACATCCGACCTAACTTAGAGCACACACTTACACTAGACCCACCAATGGATCTCACACTAATTCTGATCATACCATACTGGGACAATAACCTTCCAAAGATCTACAATGGCTCTATTCATGACACATAAGAACAACAGTTGAATCCGAAACAAACTCACACGGTCCACAGCCCAAGGAACAGAACGCCTCTCAAGCATAAACTCTCGCGTTCACGATACTACCATAACCTCCATACATGGTTTTAATCTCTAGTAATGAAGTGACTAACATGCCACACTTATACAAATCTCTCCGTGGGGTACACTCCCACGACCTTCCATTCAGGTAGCAAAGTTCGCACATCCATACCACCAACCGTACTAATTCTGTAAGGCAAATCACAATCCGCAAATCAATACACAATGCCTATTCCACAGAACACTATTCTCAGGTGACACTAAGATAATGCCAGCTTACTTTAAACATCTGAATTCTTCCTTGCTCATCCGAGCTCGTAACATTCTTATCAACATCGAACCGCAACCTTGATCCTCAACATCCAATTCCTATGCTGCTCACTGCACCCATCATGCCGCTATACGAGAGTACAAGAATTCATCATAACCACTGAACTACTAGTAGAATGAATACTTCATTGGCTAGAAACCTTTCACATAACTCATTTCAAAAGAACCAATGCAACACGCAACTAAATTCCCAAGCTGCAGAAAATACAAACCTCAAGTCGTGATCTAAACCGTCATGACTTTTCTGGAGTCCATTTACACAACATGGCCATTCGAATCAAATACCTTCCAAATCAATCAAGGTAAGGTGACTGTCAAGCCCGCACGTACAACCACAAACCACATGCATAACTTCACACCGAAGGAACTGACCATTGCCACAATCAAGCTGACTCAACCACTACTAACCGACCTAACTTCTTTCAATTTACTCTTGACCAGACCTAGAAATATAATAGCTCCATTCACAACATAATGAACTCAAGTCGCACTCACCCTGAGTGACCCGAATCGCGAGACCACATTGTCTCAATACTCATGAACCATCTCATACTCTCCTTATGTGCTCAATAGCATCTCTGACTGGTACACACATTCTGCAAGACCTTCCGTGAATCCGAAGCTATTTCTTCCTTTCCTCCAATACTGCACCGTATACCCGATGATAACATAGAACATCTCAAGTCCCATTCGCAATCTACTGTGAAAAATCAATCCTTAACCGCACAACGGACCTGAAATCCTTAGGTACAACACTTTAATTCTTGAACCCACTAGAACTGCTGTTGAGAGTCACCCACTCTGACCTGATCCCGAATATAACCAAACTTCAATGCTCTGCTAGCACACGAACACCCTCTCAAAGAAGCAACTGGCTGAATTCTTTTCCTTGTACATTACATCCATAAGAAGTATAAACTCTGAGTCTTCCAAAATCCTACACCTCAATCGATAAGGCAAAGTATGGCACACATCCATCGAGTTCCTTGTTCGAATTACTCCTGACATTTCCTTTTTTCCTAGTCATAATTAATCCACCAATGCATCGATAACCCGAAACAGTAGTAGCAGACAACCACGCGATCTAATCGTAAACGGTGGGGCTTCCCCACTTAGCTTTAAGCTACCATCACAGAATGTAGAGCCCATAACAATTCCTCCTTCTCAATTACCATGATCTCGCACTGTTAACCCGCCAAATTTTTCAAAGTTTTTTTTTGTTAAGCTTTTCATGAACATTCTGAATTATCAGCCACAACCGCATATTTGACCTTCTGCCAGGTAGTAAGTAGAACTCCTCGTAGAAACTTTATCAAAGTCACACAACCGCGACCTGCTCGCATCTTCCAACGACGCTACACTGGGTACAACTACCATGTAATTAGTATATTCTCCTGAGCCCATGCTCACCCACCGGCTGTATAAGTCTGTTCCTTCCCCATTGACATCAACTGAAAGTTCAACAATATCTTCCAAACTCAAAGCCATGTTGCATCCAAAACGATAATCAAATCTTAACACCCTCTTTATTTTAAGAAAACTACTTTCTTCCATATTCAATCTTTCTCCGTACAGTAACCACCATTCCAATTATAATCCGTGGACCTAGTCACTTTCCACCATGCCAGTCGAATCGCTCAAATCTTCCACAAGGTATGTGGCTGTCCTACCGCAGAATCCCTATGCTACTCTGTCACTCCCACTTCGGTCAAACCATCTACTTTAAGCAAGTTCCCGACCTCCGCTTCTCATGCTTGACCGGCTAGTAATTCATCCGCCGCGAGACAGCTCCCGCCATGTCTTTCCTCATACTTTGCTGCCCAAATGTTTCCTCAAATCAAATCCATACTTATAACACCAGAACTAATGAATTGCTACCAACTCTAAACCTCCTAGAAGATCATCTTTCTCGAGCCACCAACATTAGAAATACCAATTCGTTTCTGAACCCCTGCACACCGCTATCTCTGACAACCTCCCCTCAGGTACCATTTCACAACACCCTGCCCCGAAGGCAAAATCAAAGAAGACCATAACACCGGCGAACCATAATGCGTTTAAATAAGGAAGACGACACTGCATCATAACAAAAAGTCCACCACGCTCGAGAATACCAAATCTCGTTACTCCATCAACCAAAACTTGAAGATCCATAATCTGGTTGCCTTTCCTTTGCTAGAATTAAATGCCGAACTTCTAAATCATGCATTGAGGACTCCTCCTTTTCAGTCATTCACTACCGTGATCCATAAATAAGTACTCTACCATTACACCAACATGGTGCAGTAACAACTCATGAACATCATAGAAACCTATGCATAGCCTCAAAACCATCGAAAATACAGACACTGAACTGAAACGACAAAACACTCTTCCACAAAGCGATGATAATAGCCTACCCGAGCACGCAGGGAAAAACATCCTGCACCACGTCTGTAGTACCAATACAGCTCCTGGACGTCCAATTGGCAACAAGCGCTTCACTTCGCATAAGATTGAGTAGGAAGAAAATAAAGGCACAAGCCTTGATAGAATCAAACTGCATGATGAGGGAATCAAGAAGGGAAGTGCTCCTAATAGTCCTGTAGCCTGTCGAAAGAGGTCTGTGTACCGATCTGCAAGACTCTACTAGATTTGTTCATGACTCGTGAGATCCAAGTGAACCTAATGCTCTGATACCAAGCTGTCACGACCCAAAATCCACAATAGGTCGTGATCGCGCCTAACGCCGCCGTCAGGCTAGCAACCGTTAATTTATCAGTTTATTTACTCATTTTATTACTTTCGAGATCATAATCTCCATTACTTAAATAGTATAAAATGGAATTTACAAGGTAAAACGATAATAACTACGTGAACTACAATACAAACAACCAGTAGGAACCCCCTAAACCCTGTGTCACAAGTGCATGAGTATTTTTAAAGGAGTACAATAACAATACAACCTCTGTCCCGAATGTAGTAAGACAGAATGAAATAAACAGTATAATGGAGATACGGTGAGCTGCGATGCATAGCCTGGAATGCAGCTTACATAAAGTCTCCTCAACAGATGCGCCTATGCGCCAAGGTGATAATCAAATGAACCTGCCAGATCCTACACATTTAGTGCAAGTGAAACATGAGTACGTAAATCAATGCGTACCCGTAAGTATCTAGCATAACCTCGGAGAAATAGTGACGAGGGGTCAACATCGATACTTACTAAAGGTCTAACAAAAAAATGTAATAAAATATGAGCAGATGAAGCATTCGGCAATGATGGAGTAAATCTGTAAGTTACATAATCTTCCAATTACTTCTTTTAAAGCAAGAATTTCTAAATCTTGTATTCTACCTTAACAACTCAGAAAATGTCAAGTGTCATTATCAAATAAATAAGGGATACCATGTAAATACCGGGCATCCGTGGAGAGATAGCTCGTGAATATTCGGACTACTAGCGATATAACGCACGATTCTGCCGAGGTCGTTCGGCCCGATCCAGAATAATGTGTATGCTGCCGAGGGTTGACCGGCATGAACCATTGATGCATCTATATACTGCCGAGGCGTTCGGCCCGCTCCACATGAAAAGGAAGGAAGTTACCGAGTTATGTGACACGTGTTTACAATACTGTACATGGGCACAAAATGAATATAACCTTTACCATTTCTCAAATAACTCGCCCACAACTCAAAGCGTTAAGGCTTGGCCTAGTATACATATATTTATTCTAAATCAATTTCATTTATAACTTTAATTAATTAAGCCAGCAAAACGAGTTCAAATAATTCAATTATACATGATAGTCCTAAGTCTACCTAGATATAAACATACTTTAGCTACATACAGACTCTCGTCACCTCGTGCGTACGTAGCACCCATAACTAGTTGCACATAATAATAAATATCTCCTGGGGGTAGTTCCCCCCTCACAAGGTTAGACAGGATACTTACCTCGTTCCGAAGTTCCAAAACCGGCTCCAACGCCTCTCAAACACCTCAAATCGATGTCCGCCTCTTCAAAACTAGTCAAACAACGTGCAAACCAATCAAAATATACCCCAACATGTTTAATTTAACAAGTGAAAATGATTCCCAACTCCGCTCAAAATCCAACAAAAACAACCCTCGGGCCCACGTGCCCAAATTTCGAAAACTTCCGAAGATAAACTTTACTCATAACACCACGAACTAAAATATATAACTTATTCCAAATTCCATGTCCAATTTCTTGATCAAAATCAAAATATACTAAATTCTAGGTTTTCTACCAAAATCTCAAGTTTCTACAAATATCCATATTTAAATCCATATACAAACCATGTATTTAACTTGTAACAGGTGAGTGTCATTTACCTTGTGTTGCTTGATGAAAATCTCCCCTTGAAGCTCTCCAAAATCGCCCTAACCAAGTGAAAGAGGAAGAAAATGGGCCAAATCCCGTTCTTAAAAGAACAAACTGCCCAGCGACATCTCGCACTTGCAACCACTTGACTTCTTCTGCGGTTCCGAAGGTGCGGCCAAATACTGCTTCTGCAGTCCCCCTTCAGCCCCCCTGCCTGTGCATCTGTGAACCATACTCCGCTTCTGCGGAGTCGCACCTGCGACAAGAATCTGCTTCTGCGGTCTTGCAGGTGCGGCACAAATCTCGCACCTGCGCCTCCAGCCTACCTCACTCCCTACCACTTCTGCGATCCTTGGGCCACCTCTACGGTCACGTGGGTGCAGGAATTCCTTCGCACGTGCGGTCTCTTCCCAGCTCCCTTCTAGCCGCTTCTACGGTCCACTGCCTCGCTTCTGCGATGAAGCTTCCGCAGAAGTGGTTGCACCAACAACCAGAATCCTCCAGCTTTCCTTAAGTCCAAAGTTCGATCCGTTAACCATCTGGAATCCACCCGAGGCTCCCGCGACCTTGACCAAATATACCAACACGTTCCAATATACAATACAAACTTAGTCGAAACCTTAAACCACGTCAAAAAACATCAAAATCAAGAATCGCGCCTCGAATCAAACTTATAAATTTTTAAATTTCCAAATTCTATATCTTGTGCCGAAACATACCAAATCAATCCGAAATGACTTCAAATTTCACACACGAGTCATAAATGACATAACGAAGCTATTCAAAGGCTCGAAACCCCAAACGGATATCGATAACATCAAAATCCACATCAAACCAAACTTATGAAATTCTTAAACCTTTAAAATACAAATCTTCCATAATAAGCGTCGAAAGGTTCCCGGGTGATCCAATACTCAACCCGAACAAACGCCCAAGTCCGAAATTATCATACGAAACTATTGGAACTTTCAAATCCCGATTCCGAGGCCATTTACTCAAAAGTCAAATCCTAGTTAATTCTTCCGATTTAAAGCTTCCGAAATTAGAATTTTCTTTCCAAATCATTCCCGAACTTCCCGAAATTCAAATTCCGACCACACGTATAAGTCATAATACCTGAAGTGAAGCTACTTAAGGCCTCAGACAGCCGAACGACGTGCTAGAGCTCAAAACGACCGGTTGCGTCGTTACAAAAATATTTTTCTTTATAATTTATCTTCTCATATAACGAGAAGAAACTAAAACAAATCATTAATAGAAAAATAAAACTGAATTCTAACTTTTTCCTACCAATAGAGAAATAGCTAATTAGAACATAACTATTAAATGAGAGAACAAAAATCAGGTGTGTGCGATGAATAGGTGGTGGCTTGTGAGGAGTTAGGACGAGAGGTTTTAACTTTATCAATTCTGCAAGTATTTAATCGTTTATTATTATTATTATTATTATTATTATATTATTATTATTATTATTATTATTATTATTATTTATTTAATTTTTTTTTCCCACTTCTATCCAGGAAAATGTGTATTAAGACTTCTAGAGAGTGTGTCGCGAAATCTCTTCCAAACACATTTGGAAATATTTTAGAAGTATGAATAGTCATAATAAGGTAGGACAAGCAATTGATTTTTATCGATATTTTAATTAAAAAAATAAGAATTTAGGCAACAGACTTTATGTCATGTTTACTTGCCTACATTATTGTTAGCATGATATCTATAGACATGAATTTTTTCTTTTTTATAGATGAGACTAATAATTCTCAAGGTTTTTCTTCGTCTACCTCGATTCAATTTAACAAAAAAATATCTCATAAATCCATGAAATTCTTACAAAATAATAGCGGGAAGCATGACATTTTCATAGTGTGTGTATAATTCCGACATGGTGTTTACAACCTTATATTTCCCGCCGTCTTTTAAGCAATATTTTTCGAAAAAATTACTCTCTCTACCAATTGGGGTAATAATGCCTATCAAAATCAATTTATGTTTTAGCTTCTTACCCCGTTTAATCAACTTTGTAGCTTGAAATTCTTTTTTCATTCCTTGGCCCAAACATTAAAGACCTACTTCTAATATTCTTTTTTCTTTTCTTTCTTTTTCTCCTTTATACAAAAACAAACTTTATTGTGTAGTTCATCAATTGTTGATTCAGTATAATCACGTAAGCACTGTAACCTCAGTTACACAATCATATTCAAAAATCAAAATATGATAGCATTAACATTAAACACTACCATACTTATATGTTATGGCCATATTTATATTCATCTTTTCAATTGAAGCGAACAAAGTTTCAAACCATTATCTGTAAATAATAAATTTAACGTATGAGTAATTAAGTTGTCGTTACACCAATAATATTATATGTTTGTCATGGTTGATGAGAGATCTTGTGATTGGGCGTACACTTTAAGTTTCTTCTTCTTCTTTTTTTGAGTAGATGTTGAAAATTTTGAATTTGGTTTTAATTTTTTACTTTTTTTTTTTAGGTGTTTGGATTTGGAATTGTTCCAATCAATTAAAAAAATCAAGAGAAGTTTAAAACTTGAATTTGAAGTTATTTGGAGTAGATTTGAGTCAAATTTCATATCTTAGTTTTCCGAGTTTGTTAGTTGTTTAGATTAGGTGTTGTTCCAATCAATTAGAAACATCAAGAGGAGTTCAAAACTTAAATTTAAAATGATTTGGAGTAGATTTGAATTAAGTTTGAGTTAAATTTCAGAAAAAAAAAAGCAAGGAAGAAGATGAAGTCAGTTTTTATATAATAGTGTACAATATCGTATAATAGTGTATATGAGCATATAAATACCTCTTATACACTATTATATACTTTCAAATACCTTATACAAGCGTCTGTAGACAAATTGCTTCCACGATTTTCAGTTGCAATTCTTGTTCAAAACCAGTCTAAATCTCTATTCAAATGTTATATACAACCTCCTTATACTATTTCTAACAAGTCTAGATAACATCCAATCTAAATTTCTTACAAAATCATATTCGAAATTTAAACTCACTTATTTAAGCTTGTTCAGAAATGGTGGATTACATTAAAAATTTAATTCCACCATCCAAATAGATCTGGTTTGTTGAACTAATGTTTGAGTCACAATTATTGATTCGAAGATTATATTAGAAGCTTGAGCATTGAAAAAAAAAATTTAATAGCGATTTCAAGAATCTATTTGGAATTGAATGTTTAATCTTAGCATATTATTTTATACTACTACTTTGCAAAATTAAATATAAGCCACCTAATTACAATATATGCGTGTCAGTTGTATTTATGTGTAATTCCCTCGTATTTTTATTATTCTACCTTCTTGAGCGGACGAGTCTCGAACCAAAATGGCGGAAAAAACTATTCTTGTGACAAAAATAAGTTCGCAAAACTAAATGTAAGTGGTGTGATCTTAGAATCCAATTTAGAGAAAAAGAAAAGAAAGAGTTCAACATAATTGTCGCTGTGGCAATAATGTTGCTGCTGTTGTGTTATTTCGTAATGTTTTTTTCTTCCAATAGTAACATTAATACTCCACAAAGTAGTCTTATGGTATCTGGTTAACGGTTAGAAGGTCTTCATTTTTGTGTAGAAGCAACGTCTTCACATTTAATTCAATCTTTCTTTTTAGCAATCTCACAACAAACAAGAATTTTCCATTGCAAGTTAGTGCGAAGTACACGTAGGATTGCATATAAAAGTTCGTAAAACGTAGCGGAACACAACAATAATTTTAGGTAGAACTTTTCGTGTTTAAAATTTATTTATATGTCAAATATCGGATTTAAGACGTATTTGGTGAAGAGAGTCTCGTTTCAAAAATTTCTTCGATAGTGCGAAGATTTTATGCATATCCACACCGAGACCGATCCTTGCTATCAACTCTTTGATCAATGAAGCCCGTGAGTAAATTGAATGAAAATATCGTGTTGAAATTTTTCTCAAAAATCTCAACTCAAAGGTAGTAAAACAAGAAACATCTTTCTTGTAATATTAATTTCTCTCTTGGCTTTGTATTGTACTTTCACTTTCACAAAGTAATTTTCTTCTCAAGAATTAATACGATAAATTTTCTTCATCACCCCTTTATATAGCATCAACTATCAACTCTATTCTTATTTTGTTGAGATAATAATTTCTTAGGGTAAAAATTTATTTAAAAAAGCTTTTATGGAACATTAGAATCCCATCTCAATGGGAAGATGGAGACACGTCTTTATGGAATTTCACGTGAATGCTGCTAGCGTCCAATTCCAAATTGGACTTTAGGTATTAGCTAATATTTTATATTAAAATTACCAAGACCATTTCTTATCAATCCAATTCTTAATTGGATTGACCAAATTAAGGTTTTTATTAATATATTATATGCATACTTTGTATAAAGATTTATATATATATCACATATATATTTCAACCAAGAGATATAATTTAATTTTCTATTTTAAATAGAAAATTTTAATTTGTTCATAATATTTATTATATTCTCTATGCTAGCAAAGAATATAATAATATTTTATTTGGACAAATAACTAAATTTATTTGACTAATTAAATTTTTTTAATTTAATTATCAAATAATAAAATAATTAATCGTTTAGCCAAGATCAAAACACTCGTTAGTGTGCGACCCCATAGGTTCAATACTAAGACGGTAGTAAATTGATAACATCAATATACGAATTAAGGGTAGCGTCTAGTAATACTCCTTAATGACCAGATAGCATGAAGTATACAATTTACTCTCAAGAACCAATAGAAGAATAAAGTAGTATTTCCTTCTGTCCTTATAGCTCTAAGTCACCCTAAGATATGGTCCAGTTGTCAAATCCCAATAGGCGACCAACTATGTGTTCATGTCAAATAAAATCGACCATTGAATGACCCAAGAAACTGTTTTCTTCTTTCATTCAATAGCCCTGGCCAAGGTCTTAATTTAGCCATTTATAATTCATAATAACATGGAGCTTAAACTCATTACCAAAAGTTGATAGATTTTATCTTGATCAATCACTAATTCTACAAGTATTTAATCGTACCCAATATCCTTTCGACTATCGCCCTAGGGCCATTGGTGTCTAGTATCAAAGCACAATAAATAACTTGTCAATTACTATGACGATTTCAGGTCAAAGAAAAGTCTTACATCACATTCTTGAAGAGAATATCCTATTGATAGTTAATGGTAATTCTAACCATTAGGAATTATCCAATGAGTCGGTTCAATGATCATATCTCTATATGCATCATCTATCTATGTGATTTAGTTAATAAGATCAACTAATCTTTATACCGTAAAGACGATCACATAAATATTAATCTAACCGGATTACTAATATCCAAATTAATAATCCTACGATCAAGAAATAAATTTAGATTAAATTATAAGAAACTTCACTCCCATTATCATGATCTCCATCATAATGTCAAGTCTCAAAATTTAATCAAGGACCTTATTAAGTTAATCAAACAATTAATAATAACTATGATAAAAGAATATCAGATGTCATATATTTTTATATAAAATAATGTTCACAAAAATATATCAAATCATCAATCATGAGATTAGATCTAGGGCATATCTACTATATCCTAACAATCTCCCACTTGCACTAGAGCCAATCAGCCTTGTACTTCATTCCCAATTTTCATTTGTCCTTGTCAAACTCCTTTGCTCCAAGTGCTTTAGTGAATGGGTCTGCAACATTTTCTTTTCCATCAACTTTTTGAATCTCGATGTCTCCATGTTCAATGATTTCTCTTATCAAGTGATACCTTCGCAGAATGTGTGTCACGAACCCAATTTTCCTTCGTAGGGCATCGTGATGGCACCTAGTTTCTAAGACTAGGTAAGCCTAACAATTTGCAGAAATAACTGAATATGAAACTGAACTCAAATCTCAACATACAAAATACATATAAAAACTGCGATTAAGATAATTACAACTCCCAAAACCCGATAGAAATAAGTCATAAGCTTCTAAGAGAAAAATACTAAGTGTCTCTATACATCATAATCTAAGAAAAAAGGGAAACAACATAATACGGATAGAGGGGGACTCCGAGGTCTGCGGACGCTGGCAGATATACCTTGAAGTCTCCATGTACGGTCCGGCTCACTGGTATATAGCCTGGTACGAAGAACTTGGATCTGCACAAAAGATGTCAAGAAGTGTACTATGAGTACACCACAATGGTATCCAGTAAGTGCCAAGCCTAACCTTGGTAGAGTAGCGACGAGGTCAGGTCAGGGCCCTACTAGAATAGAAGAAAATGGGGCAGAAGATATAATATAATATAATGGAAGACTGAGAATTTAACAATGAGAAATACATAAAGGAAACTACACAGCAAATAGGGGTAAACAACAAGGGTACTCTCAAGGTATCGCCTCGTAGTCCCAAATGTAAATACACAACAGGGGGATCTTCCGAGGTACCATCTCGTAGTCCCAAAAGTAAATATGCAATGGGAGATCTCCCGAGGTACCCTCTCGTAGTCCCAAAAGTAAATATACAACAGGGGATCTCCCGAGGTACCGCCTCGTAGTCCCAAAAGTAAATATGCAATAGGAGATTTCCCGAGGTATCGCCTTGTAGTCCCAAAAGTAAATGCACGACTCATAACCTATGGAACAACGAATTTAAAGCGAGAAATCATATAGTTAAAGACTGAATACAAAATCACGGAAGCAAGTAATTCAACTAAGCATGTTGCACAACTTTCAAGTAAAGGTTAAGACACGTAAAGATGCGATACTAGGCTAAACATGACAGCTAAGGCAACTCAATTAAAGAATTTAAAAGAAACTACTCAGCAAGAACCGGAATTTCCACAATTAGCCCGTGTACGCACTCTTCACCTTGTGTACAAGGTGCTCAGATATCACAAATTGTTGCAACAGTACCAAATCCTAAGGGGATTTTCCCTAGACAAGGTTAGACAAGTCACTTACCTCAAATCTCGCTCAATCAATCGATAAGAATGCCTTTCCCTCGACTTTCCGACTCCGATCGGATCGAATCTAGCCAAAAGAATTACATATTATAAATATAACTACAAGAAACTAATTTAAATAATGAAACTACGACTTTAGCAAAGAATTAAAAACTCGGCCAAAAAAGTCGACCCGGTCCCTCGTCTCGGAATCGGGTAAAAATCGTAAAATACGAACACCCATGTGATATCAAGTTCACCCATACCAAAATTACATAAATACGACACCACAACCTCGATTAAATCTCAAAATTCGGCCTAAGGATCTTCCACCTTTTATCCTAATTTTTGAACCCAAGTCCTTAATTAAATGAAAAAATTAATAATAGATTAGTGGATATTAATAAAAAATGAGTGTAGAATCCTTTCCCAAATGTTTCTTCTAAATATCTCATAAATTTTCACCTCAATCTGAGCTCTTTAAGTCCGAAAATGAAAATGAGATCAAACCCTCGTTTTCCCCTTTTTTTACCAAGTCAAACCGCTGATCCGAGTCCTTAGCTGCATCTGCTGCTCCGTACCTGCGAAACTTCCTTCGCAGGTGCGGTTCTAACTTAGGCCAGGCACGTCCGCTTCTGCGGACCCAATTGCGCATCTGCGCTTCCGCTTCTGCGGCCAAGGAGCACTTTTGCGCACGTGCTCCAGCGCACCATGTCCGCTTCTGCGATCAACAGGCCTCCCGGCCTTTCCGCTTCTGTGATCATTCTTCCGCAGAAGCGGGCCTTCATGTCGCACTTGCGAACACTGGCCACCTTCTCCAATTTTGCTTCCGCGCTTGGCTTCACCCTTCTGCGGGCCTGCACCTACAGTCAATCTTGTGCAGGTGGGGTTGCACCAGAGCTGGTGCACTTCAGCCATTCTTTAAACTTCAACTTTATCCGTTAACCATCCGAAAGCGACCAGAGGCCCCCGGGACCTTAACCTAACATACCAATAAGTCCTAGAAGATCATACGAACTTAGTTAAGCCTTTAAATCACATCAAACAACGCTAAGAACACGAATTACGCATCGATTCAAGCCTAATGAATTTTAAAACTTCAAACTTCTATATCCGATGCCAAAACCTATCAAATTAAGTCCGATTGACCTCAAATTTTGCACACAAGTCACAAATGGTATTACGAACCTGTTCCAACTTCCTGAATCAAAAATCAACCCCGATATCAAAAAGTCCAACTCTGGTCAAACTTTCCAAAATTCAGCCAACTTTCCAACTTTCACAGATTAACGCCAAAATGGCTTACGGACCTCCAAAACAACATCCGGACACGCTCCTAAGACCAAAATCATGTTACAGAGCTATTGGAACTGTTGAAACTCCATTCCGGAGTTTTATTCACACAATTCAAACTACAGTCAATTCCTACGACTTACACATTCATTTTAGGGACTATGTGTCACATTTCACTCCGAAAAAACGACGAGTCATGTAACCAAAGAATGAAATAGAGGGAGAAATAAATAGGGGTTCGGGGCTAATACTCTCAAAATGACCGGCCGGGTCGTTACATCCTCCCCCTCTTAAAACATACGTTCGTCCTCGAATGAGTATAGAGACATACCTAAAGTAGTGAAAAGATGAGGATAACGGCTGCGCATATCATACTCGGTCTCCCAAGTCGCCTCCCTGACCAAATGACCCCTCCACTAAACCTTCACTGAAGCGATGTTCTTTGCCCTCAACTTTCGAACCTGCCTGTACAAAATGACCACTGGCTCCTCAACATAAGATAGATCCTTGTGCAACTAGACTTAGCTGAAGTCTAACACATGAGACGGATCGCTGTGATACTTCCGAAGCATGGAAACATGGAATACTGGGTGAACTGCAGAGAGACTAGGTGGTAGTGCAAGTCTGTAAACCACCTCTCCAACCCTCTCAAGGATCTCAAAAGGCCCGATATACCTAGGGCTAAGCTTGCCCTTATTTCCGACCTCATAACACCCTTCATGGGCGAAACACGGAGCAAGACCCACCCTCAACCATGAATGCAACGTCGCGAACCTTCCGATCCGCATAACTCTTCTGCCTGGACTGGGCTGTACGAAGTCGATCCTGAATTAATTTAACCTTTTCCTAGGCATCCTGAACCAAGTCTGTACCCAATAGCCTAACCTCGTCCTGCTCGAACCAAACGACTGGAGACTGGCACCATCTACCATAAAAAGCCTTATAAGGTACTATCTGAATGCTCGACTGATAACTGTTGTTGTAGTCAAACTCCGCAAGTGGCAAGAAATGATCCCAAGAACCCCCAAAATCCATCATTCACATAGGAAAAATATCCTCCAATATATAAATAGTGCGATCAGACTGCCCGTTTGTCTGAGGGTGAAATGTTGTACTCAACTCCACCCAAGTACCCAACTCACGTTGTACAACTCTCTAAAACTGCGATATAAACTGTGTACCCCGGTCAGAGATGATAGATACCGGTACACCATGAAGCCTCACAATATCGCGAATGTGAACCTGAGCCAACTGCTCTGAAGAATAAGTATTAACCGCAAGAATGAAATGAGCTGACTTGGTCAATCTATCCACAATCACCCAAACTGCATCCAACTTTATCTGAGTCCGTGGGAGCCCAACAACGAAATCCACAGTGATCTGCTCCCATTTCCACTCTGGAATATCTAACTTCTAAAGCAATCCACCTGGTTGCTGATGCTCATACTTCAACTACTGACAATTTAGGCACTGAGCTACATATTCCACTATGTCCTTCTTCATCCTCCTGCACCAATAATGCTGCCTCATGTCCTGATACATCTTCTTAGCACCTGGGTGAATGGAATACAACGAACTGTGAGCCTCCTAGAGAATCAACGCATGGGGGTCATCATATTGACGCTCTCTGACACAATCATAAAGAGAAGACTGAGAAACCAAACAAGGCAAAGCTCTGCTCGGCTGGGAAATATCCAATTTGACAAATTGGTTGGCCAAGGCCTAAACATCCAAGGCTAAAGGCCTCTCTGCTACTGGTAGATATGCTAAACTGCCCAAACTCTCCGCCTTGCGAATCAAGGCATCGGCTGCCATATTGGCCTTCCGGGGATGATAGAGGATGGTAATGTCATAATTCTTAAGTAGCTCCAAGCCATCTCCGCTGCGGCAAGTTAAGATCCTTCTGTTTAAACATATGCTGTAGACTCCGGGGATTGGTGAAAACGTCACAAGGGACACCATACAAATAGTGCTGCCAGATCTTCAAGGCATGAACAATAGCTACTAACTCGAGGTCCTGGACAGGATAGTTCTTCTCATGCACTTTCAGCTGTCTAGACGCGCATGCAATCACCCACCGTCCTGCATCAACACCGCGCCGAGACCAAGAACCAGTAGGTAACAGTAACACTAGGGATGTAGTCAAAGAATTCTTGAGCTTTTGAAAGCTCTCTTCACAATCCTCAGTCCACCTGAACAGAGCATCCTTCTGGGTCAATCTAGTTATAGGTGCAGCAATAGACGAGAAACCCTCTACAAATCAATGGTAGTACGCCGCCAAGCCAAGAAAACTCCGAATCACTGTAGCTGAGAACGGTCTAGGCCAACTCTGCACTGCTTCAATCTTCTTCTAGTCTACCTCTCGATAACACGTGACCCAAAAATGTCACTTAATCTAGCCAGAATTCGAACTTTGAAAATTTTGCATATAACTTCTTTTCCCTTAAGGTCTGAAGCGCAGTCCTTATGCTCATGATCCTCTCGACTCCGGGAGTACACCAGAATATCGTCAATAAACGCAACGACAAAGGAGTCAAGATAGGGCTAAAACACACCGTTCATCAAGTGCACGAATGCTGCTGGGGCGTTAGTCAGCCCAAAAGACATCACAAGGAACTCATAATGACCATACCGAGTCTTGAAAGCAGTCTTTGGGATATCTGGCTCCTGTATCTTCAACTGATGATAGCTAGAGGACCTGGTGTGGCACGCGGTGCTTGAGAAATCTATGGAGGTGTACCCCTCCTAAGTTTGGGGCAATCCCTCACCATATGGCGAGTGTCGCCACACTCAAAACAAGCTCTCGGAGGACATGGCTGTTGTGGCTGGCTCGGGCCTGATCGGCTGGACTAACGATTGAAAGCACCCCGTACAGGAGGCACACTAGACTGGCAGTGCATAATAGGGATCCTAGCAATCCCCACTACTTTTTGGTACGCAATATCCATCTCCAACTCTCGGGCCATGCTCAATCTGATACTGGAGTTGAGCCCCTCAATAAACCGACGAACTCGCTCTCGAACAGTAGCAACCAAGGCTGATGCATGCCTGGCCAAATCACTGAATCAGACCGCATACTTTGACACGGTCATAGAACCCTGGCGCAACTGCTCAAACTCTGCACGCCATGCATCTCTGAGACTCCGGGAACATACTCCCTCAAGAACATGTCTAAGGACTGAATCCAAGTGAGTGAAGCTTCCTCAGCCGGACTACCCAACTCGTATGCGCGCCACCACTGATAGGCCACTCCTCTAAGCTGGAACGTAGTGAAAGAGACCCCACTAGTCTCCGCAACACCCATAGTACGGAGGATACAGCGACACTCCTCAAGAAAACCCTGGGCATCCTATGACGCCAAGCCACTGAAAGTAGGAGGGTGGTACTTCTTGTACCTCTCGAGCCTGAGCTGCTTCGCCTCTGAAACTGCTGCCCTAACCTCGGGCTGAACCAGAGCTACCAGCTGCATCGGTATGATCTCTGGAACCTGGTCGACCTGAACCCGCTGCTCTGGGGTACAGGCGGCAGGAGTCTGTGCTTTTCCCTCGGCCTGAGATGTGGCAGGAGCAAGTGGTATCAATCTTGCCTGAGCCAAAGTGCTGAACATGCTCAGAAACTGGGCTAGAGTGTCCTGGAGGGCTGGTGCAATAACAGGCATCTCAGATGCCTGCCCTCCAACTGGAGATACTGATGGCTCCTCTGTAGCAGCTCATGCGGGTGCTCTGGCTGCACCACGTTTACGTCCTCGGCATTTACTCCGGCCCCAGCCTCTCACAGCTCTAGCAGGGGCCGCAGGTGCCTGGTCATCTCATCCAGTTGTACGTGTCCTCACCATCTGTGAGAGAATAGAAATACAGAAATTTAGAATCCGAAACCAAAATCTTGCATGTTAAGGAATCAAAGAAGCTAAGATTTTCATAACAATCCCATAGCCTCCCGAAGATAAGTATAGACGTCTCCGTGCCGATCCGCGAGACTCTACTAAACCTGCTTGTTACTCATAATACCTATAAACCTACAGCTCTGATACCAACTTGTCAAGACTCCAATTTCACTTCGTAGGGTATCGTGATGGCACCTAGTTTCTAAGACTAGGTGAGCCTAACAATTTGCGGAAATAACTGAATATGAAACTGAACTCAAATCTCAACATACAAAATACATATAAAAACTGTGATTCAGATAATTACAACTCCCAAAACCCGGTAGAAATAAGTCACAAGCTACTAAGAGAAAATACTAAGTGTCTCTATACATAAGAACCTAAAGAAAATAAGGGAAACAACATAATACGGATAGAGGGGGACTCCGAGGTCTGCAGACGCTGGCAGATATACCTTGAAGTCTCCATGTACGGTCCGGCTCACTGGTATCTAGCCCGGTAGGAAGAACCTGGATCTGCACAAAACATGTCCAAAAGTATAGTATGAGTACTCCACAACGGTACCCAGTAAGTGCCAAGCCTAACCTCGGTAGAGTAATGACGAGGTCAGGTCAGGGCCCTACTAGAATAGAAGGAAATGAGGCAGAAGGTATAATATAATATAATGCAAGACTAAGAATTTAACAATGAGAAATACATAAAGGAATTATACAGCAAATAGGGGTAAACAACAGGCGATCTCGAGGTTCGCCTCGTAGTCCCAAATGTAAATACACAATAGGGGGATCTCCCAAGGTACCACCTCGTAGTCCCATAAGTAAATATGCAACGAAGGATCTCCCGAGGTACCGCCTCGTAGTCCCAAAAGTAAATATGCAATAGGGGATCTCCCGAGGTACCGCCTCGTAGTCCCAAAAGTAAATATGCAATAGGAGATTTCCCGAGGTATCGCCTTGTAGTCCCAAAAGTAAATGCACGACTCATAACCTATGGAACAACGAATTTAAAGCGAGAAATCATATAGTTAAAGACTGAATACAAAATCACGGAAGCAAGTAATTCAACTAAGCATGTTGCACAACTTTCAAGTAAAGGTTAAGACACGTAGAGATGCGATACTAGGCTAAACATGACAGCTAAGGCAACTCAATTAAAGAATTTAAAAGAAACTACTTAGCAAGAACCGGAATTTCCACAATTAGCCCGTGTACGCACTCTTAACCTTGTGTACACGGTGCTCAGATATCACAAATTGTTGCAACAGTACCAAAGCCTAAGGGGATTTCCCCCAGACAAGGTTATACAAGTCACTTACCTCAAATCTTACTCAATTAATCGATAAGAATGCCTTTCCCTCGACTTTCCGACTCCGATCGTCTCGAATCTATCCAAAGCAATTACATACGATGTATAACTACAAGAAACTAATTTAAATAATGAAACTACAACTTTAGAGAAGAATTGAAAACTTGGCCCAAAAAGTCGATCCGGGCCAACATCTCGAAATCGGGTAAAAGTCATAAAATACGAACACCCATTCGATATCGAGTTCAACCGTACCAAAATTACACAAATCCGATAGCAAAACCTTGATTAAATCTCAAAATTCGACCTAAGGATCTTCCACCTTCCCCCCCCCCCCCCCCCCCCC
>MCJB01013326.1:271923-312925 GCA_002018475.1 Nicotiana obtusifolia | reverse complement strand
CCCAAAAAAAAAAATTTCAACCTAAATCCTTAATTAAATGAAGAAACTAATAATAGATTAGTGTTATTAATCAAAAACGAGTGTAGAATACTTACCCAAATGTTTCCTCTGAAAATCCTTCAAATGTTCGCCTCAATCCGAGTTCTCTAAGTCCTAAAATGAAAATGAGATCAAACCCTCGTTTTTCCCCTTTTCCTGCCCAGTCAAACCGCGTCTGCGACTCCGTACTTGCGGAATTTTCATCGCAGGCATGGTTCTAACTTTGGCCAAGCACGTCTGCTTTTGCAGACCCAATTGCACATCTGCGCTTCCACTTCTGCGGTCAAGGAGTGCTTCTACGCACGCGCTCCTGTGGACCATGTCTGCTTCTACGATCAACAGGCCTCCCAGGCCTTTCCGCTTCTGCGCTCATTCTTCCACAGAAGCGACTTCACTTATGCAGCCTTCATGTCACACCTGCAACCACTGGCCACCTTCTCCAGTTTCGCTTCTGCGGGCTTGCACCTGCGATCAATCTTGCACAGGTGCGGTTGCACCTGAACTGGTGCACTTCAGCCATTCTTTAGAACTTTAACTTGATCCATTAACCATCCGAAAGTGACCCGAGGCCCCCACGACCTTAACCTAACATACCAAAAAGTCTTAAAACATCATACGAACTTAGTCGAGCCTTTAAATACCATCAAACAACGCTAAAAACACGAATTGCGCATCGATTCAAGCCTAATGAACTTTAAAACTTCAAACTTCTACATCCGATTGTGAAACCTATCAAATCAAGTCTGATTGACTTCAAATTTTGCTCACAAGTCATAAATGGCATTACGAACCTGTTCCAACTTCCCAATCGAGATCCGACCCCAATATCAAAAAGTCCACCACCAGCCAAACTTTTCAAAATTCACCCAACTTTCCAACTTTCGCCAATTAATGCCAAAATGGCCTACGGACCTCCAAAACAATATCCATACACGCTTCTAAGACCAAAATCACCCTACCGAGCTATTGGAACTGTCGAAACTCCATTCCGGAGTCGTCTTCACATAATTTAAACTACGGTCAATTCCTATGACTTAAACTTTCGTTTTAGGGACTATGTGTCCTGTTTCACTCCGAAAACAAAAACCAAACCTCCCGGTGAGTCAGGTAACCACATAATGAAATAGAGGGAGCAATAAATAAGGGTTCGAGGCTAATACTCTCAAAACGACCGGCCGAGTCGTTATAAAGTGTTTGGATTTTTGGTGTGATCTCGGTTCTTTTGCTTGAGCAATGGCTCCAGTATTGTCACAAAACAATGCAACTGCACCTTCTATTGAAGGAACCACAACAAGTTCAGTTAAGAACTTTTTCATCCATACAGCTTCCTTAGCAGATTCACAAGCTGCTATTTATTCTACTTCAGTCACTAAATCAGTTACCGTAGCTTGTTTGGAACTTTTCCAACTCACTACACCACCATTTAAGGTGAACACATAACCAAAAGCAGATTTGCTATCATCTTTATCTGAAGAGAAACTTGCATCAGTGTGGCCTTCAGGTTTCAACTCAGTATCTCCATAAATGAGGAATTGGTCTTTAGTCCTTCTTAAGTACTTAAGAATGGTCTTCACCACCTTCTAATGTTCCTCACTAGGATTTGACTGATATTGGGTAGTTACTCCTAGTGCTGTCACGATAAAAAATCCGACTAGCAGTGATGGCACCTAACATCACCCACTAGGTAAGCCAAATAAAAAAAAACAATCCAATTCAATTAACATTTAACCGATTCTAATACACTCCCCAAGGACTGGTTGTACAAATCATGAGCTTCTAAGATTAGAATTTACAAAACTGGTGTGGAATAAAAATACGTCATCTGTCTGAAATATACATGAACAGATTAAAAATTTTAAAGCTACCATGAACAAGAAGCAGCAATGACTGGAATGCAGGTACAACTTCAGATCTAGCTCCTGCCGTTCGTACCTACATCAGCATTAGAAATCTGCACACAAGGTGCAGAAATGTAGTATGAGTACAACCGACCCCATGTACTCAATAAGCAATAAACCTAACCGTTAGGTTGAAAGTAGTGACGAGCTGGGATAAGGGTCAGAGTCCAACTCTAATAACCAGCAACAGTTCATAACAATATAATTTAAAGCAGCACAAGTAATAACTCAATAATAAAATGCTCAGCTCGTATAAATTTTAGGAAAATAAATATTTTCTTTTCAATATAACAGTAAATCTCAAATCCTTTGCCGAAAGTCACCGAATATATGAGTATGTATGAAACCTGTGATTTTTCCCAAAACTTTAACGACAGATAAGAAATCCCATTATTAGATGACATGAAGAAAAATACTTCTCTATGCTTACTTATCAAGTATGCATGTCTAATTTAATGCAGCACAATGATGAACTCATGTACTCACACTCTCAGAGTTCTCAATCTCACAGTACTGTACAGGGACAATCTAGCCTAGGGAACTCCATCCCAAATATAAATAAATATGGCAACTCCATGCCCAGGGAACTCTATCCCAAATATAAATAAATGAGGCAACTCCATGCTCAGGGAACTCCATGCCCAGGGAACTCCATCCCAAATATAAATAAATAAGGCAACTCCATCACCAGGGAATTCCATCCCAAATATAATATCCACTACGCTCACTGTGGGGGGTGCAGACTCCGGATGGGCTCCTTCAGCTCAAGCGCTACAATAAATAAAAAAATAAAAAAATGCTGCGGCCTGCAGCCCGAGCCCATAATATCCTTACAATCAGGCCCTCAGCCTCACTATGTCATCAATCTATCCAGACTCTCGGGCTCACAATGTCATGAAACTAGCCCAAAATTATGATATGATGTATCAATAAATAACAACAGAGACTAAGATATGATATGTAATGAACGAACATGACTGAGTATGAAATTACAATTTAAACAAATAATTCAACAATAATATGACCTCTGTTGGTCTCAATAACAACGGTATATAGCATCAGTGTGATTTTTAACCCGATACTCAGCTCAATTTCTTTGACACATGAAAGTACATGGATAATGCCAAGATTATTTATTTACAAAATTCTACGGAATCAATTACGTCACAAATTTACGCGGTGCGTACCCACACGCCCGTCACCTAGCATGTGTGTCACCTCCAAACAGTTCATATAACACGTAATTTAGGGATTCATACCCTCAACTCCAAGTTTAGAAATATTACTTTTCTCAAACCGTGTAATTATTTATTCCAATAAGCCTTTTCCTCGCGATTCTGCATTTGAACGCCTCGAGTGTAGTCAGAATAATTCGATACAATCAACATGAGGTGTAGGAATCAATTTCATATGAAAATGCTAAATTTCACAATAAATTCGAAAAAGTCAACAGTGAGGTCCACGTCTCGGAACTCGAAACAAGTTACAAAATATGAACGCTCATTCAACCATGAGTCCAACCATACCAAATTTACCAAATTCTCACATCAACTTGACCTTCAAATCCTCAAATCTTATTTTCAAATCCCTAGGCCCAAGTTCTCGAATTACACCTCAAAAACACTTAATCTAGTCGGAATATTATTGACTCACAATGATCACAAGTGACATACCTCAAGATTTTCCATGAAATTTCTCTAAAAAATCGCCCCAAGCTGTGTTCTTTTGCCCAAAAATGTTGAAATGAGCAAAAAAACAAAATTTCTCACTAAAAACACATTTCCCTGACTAAAATTCCATTTCTCATCACTAAATATCCATTTCCTATCACTAAATGTCCGCACCAGAACTTGCTTGCACTAGTAATTTATTTTTTCACTAAAAAGGCTCTAACTCCATCATACGAACTCGAAAATCGATGATTTTTATTCTTATGAGTCACAAATAATAATACGAACCTAGTCGTTCAATCGAAACTCAATTCGTAGCTCATTTGTTCAATGCGATACCAATTTCACTCGTTAAACAGTTAACTCATGTTTCACGCTAAAAACCCAATTATGACTTGATGAAATTAGACCAAACACTCCAGATCATTCCTATAATTCATTATCAAACTCCCCGAAGTCTTGAAATCGAATTTCGATCTCTAGAACTAAAAATGGACCTTTGGATCATTACATGCTTATGCTCAAAACACGAAACTCTTCAAAAACTCTTCCAAAACTCATCCGAGCCCCATGGGACCCAACCAAGTATACTAACAAGTCCTATTGGCAGGAACGTAGTCGATGCCTCAAATTACATTAAACAACACTAAAACACGAACCACACCCCAATTCAAGCTTAACGAAAATCAACGAATTCCAAATTCTACATTCGATGTCGAAACCTACCAAATCAAGTCCGATTGACCTTATATTTTGCACACAAGTCATACATGACATACCAAACATATCAAAATTTCCAGAATTGGATTCCGACCATGATATCAATAAAGTCAACTCCCGGTTAAACTTCCAAACCTTCTATTTCCAACTTTCGCCATTTCAAGCCAAAATCAACTACGGACTTCCAAATAAATATCCGGATACATTCCTAAGTCCAAAATCACCATACGGAACTATTGGAACCATCAAAACTCCATTCCAGAGTCGTTTGTACAAAAATCAAACTTTGGTCAACTTTTTTCATTTAAGCTTCTAAACAAGGATTGTTCTTTCAATTTAATCCCGAATCATCCGAAAACCAAAGCCGAGAATTCACACAAGTCATAATACACATTACGAAGCTGCTCAAGAATTCAAATTGTTGAACGGGATGTAAATGCTCAAACGACAAGTCGAGTCATTACATTCTCCCCCACTTAAACATACGTTCGTCCTTGAACGTGCCAAGAGTTATTTCTAAACCCTCAAATCACTATTCCAACCTTACCATGCATATACCTAGGGTGATCCCACGTCACCCTATTCCATATAGGCCTGACAAAATAACATAATTGAAAATCATTACTTTAACCGTGGCCCATAAACCTTGGAACCCAATTTCTAACATCCGAAAAGTCTTTTCACGACCCAAATCTCACATCTACACACTTTATAAGTCTGAAAAAGTTGTATTAAGCCTTAACCATAACCCGAGATATAATCACACAACATACTACACAACTCGCATACTCGCAACACCATTTCTTATCACAGTCAAGTACTAGTATTAAACCCTACATTCCACATAACCTCATTCCAAAACTTTCGTACGCTGTTGATAATAAAAGACACATACAAGAACTCACAACCACTCACCAGATCAATATGTCATGGAGCTTTCCCTCGTTCAACAAGTACCATAGCCAATCATTTAAGCCGAATTCTAAATTAATTTTCCAACACGTTGTAATCAAACCTGATAGCATCCATTCTAGGTCCAATGACTATATATCACCAAAAATAACTATTCTAGCTATTCCGATGTAATCCCTCCCTTTCTTTTTTAACCGGCACGGAACATTATTTAAAACCAACTCATCAAATTCCGTGAGAAGAATATCTGTGTGTGCATGTGCACAATTTTCTCAATTTGCCCTGATCAGGCAATATCATAGCATGTCGAGGAAGGAAACGATTAATCAAATAAACGATCAAGGAAACGCGACACGCTGCACGGACAATTCACCTGCTAACAATAGAACCCGCACAAACAACTCACGTGTCAATAGTATCAATATATGGATCTGCATGGACAACTCACGTGCTAATAACATAATCCGCCCGGTATAGTCCCAGGCCTCCAGTCCAACATATCATATGGAGCATTTAAACAGGTATACAGCTATATGATGAGTAGGATAAGATTCTCATGTTCCTGGACTGGTATAAATGACATGCTAAAGTGTAGGCATGTACAAAGTGTGCTATCGTAGCTCAAATCGGAAATCTTTCATCACTGAGGCATTTATCAAGTTCGTTCAGGGATTTAACCCCTATGTTGCCTCAAACACAGCTCAAATAGCTCATGCAATGTTACCGATATGAGAAACATCATAGCTTAAAGCTTAACAGTCAAATCTAGGCTTATTATAGCCTAAACGCAATCCGAGCATGGATAAATAGCCTTCTAAAGTGTCCTCAATGACTTAGCAATAACACATATTATTATCTAGTTAACTTGGCCTCATCTTTACAATCCGCGGCCCCGAAACAATTTACTTCTGAGAACTTCCAGTCCCCAAATTCATAGAACACATGAACCACCATAACTGATCACAACTCCAGCACTCAAATGACTAACACATCCTTCATGCACGATCATTCTACTAGGAATACTTTCATAATTTTTTCGTGTCACATAGAAATAATTTGAATGCCAGCAGTCTATCAACCAGGTGAGTACCGCAATACTAATGAACATCCGTAAGTCAAAACACAATGCGCCTTTTGAAATGTGCACCCTTCTCAGGGATTACTGAGCAGTTATAACATTTATCTAAATATCTGAAACTGACCACTCTGTCAAAAATTCGTGACATTCCCTTTAGGAATGAACTGCCATCTTGTACATGTAAATCTTAATCCCGCACAACACACCACATCTATCATGCCATCATGTGACAAGCACAAGAATCTCATTATCAACTCTGGATAACCAGCAAATTACATACCCAATCATTTAGAAACCTTCCTCTTGCTTCCTTCCAGGAGGAAATCACAATACACAACACGTTCCCCACACCGATAGAAAATATCTGGTCCAAACCATGGTAGAAACTACCAAGAACACTTTGAAATCCATTTGCACATAGCCAAGCTATCAGAACTGAATTTCTCTAACTCGATCAAGCCACGCAGGTCACCAAACCCAAGAATATTGCTGCCAAAACATCTGTAAAGCCTAACCACATCAAATTACCCCTCATAAATACCACAACAGAGACACCCACTCTGAAAAGACCTTATGTGAACTTAAAATTGTTCTTTTACCTTTCTTATACTGGAATGTAAAGTCCATAGTTAAAATGAATTACGCAAGTCCCGACACCATCAAATGCAAATCTCATATTCTCTCCACACACAAGTTCGGAAAAATTCTCAATTGCTATATATAAATCTCGAACCCATTAGAACCTTCTAGGGAGTCACCCACTTTGCTCAAATCTATATTGTACCGCCCAAACGGGTCGAAAGACACATGCCCCATTAGCACAACAACACCTAAAGAAGTAACCCTTCCTTAACACCACCAATCAAATTCATACTTCGTGTGCACTACATCCTTCACAAATAACAACTCACTCGTCCCATGATTTTCATATGCTCATAAAGTGTAATAACCCGTATTCTGAAATTTCCTTACTCAAGTCATCCTCGATCTCAACCTCTACAAGTCATAACTAATCCAGAAGTATGCCTCGGACCAAAACCAATACAACACATAATCGTGCAATCAAATTCTAAATAGTAGACTCCCCCACTTAGCTCAAAACCATATAACAGAACATCTGATAACTCACCATACCCATACTCTACTATTGTCATAATCCCGCAGTCAATTCAACGAAAATTCTTCACAAGATCAGCTAACACAAACCGTAAAGTACCTCAATCATCCGCTAAGATCTCATTCATTCTCATGACAGTCAAGTCCACTTTCTTAATCAGATTCAAATTCAAATCTCAACACATACACCCCGCTGGTAGAAAAGAAACACTCTACTCAACATTATAAGGAACACACCTACGTAGATTACTCCGCATGAGATAACCCACCTGCATGGCCTTAAATTGGCATCTTGTTATACCCTTTCCCTGCCACAATTACTATGCAATCACTTAATCTTCCTGAGTCCAAACTCATTAACAAGACATGAGAATTTAATTTTTCCCACAATTTAATAACGTGAAAGATCTTTCAACACATTCATACTCGAGACTATACGTCAAATCAAGACAGACATCAAGCACCCAATAACCCTTTTAACATCTCGAGAAACTCTTCTCATCACATTCAAACCATCACAAAGTCATTCAACCGCTCATCCAGCCAAAAATTTCACTCATAGGGACACTACTGGACGCATAAGTCCAAACACACAAGTTGTCACAACCGAAACTACCAAGCTTAAGCTACGGTCTAACCCTAGCCTCAAGTCCTGCAGACTGGCCTATCACTAAACACAGAATAATAATCTCGAACCTCGTTCATTGAATCACAAGCCGGCGATGCACAACTGATACCGAGCGTTTACGTGCGCACACGAATGCGTGGAAGGAATTCAAATAGTTATATTTCAAGCTGAATCAATTCCACACGATAAAGAAAGAAAGATGGGAGATTATCCTAAATGCCATGTAGCCTTTCGAAGATAAGTATGGACGTCATCATATCGATCCGCAAGACTTTACTCGACACTTGCTCGTGACTTGTAGAACCTATGAACCTAGAGCTCTGATACCAACTTGTCATGACCCAAAATTCAACTAGCTGTGATGGCACCTAAACTCACCAGCTAGGTAAGACAAATAAAAAAAAATCCGATTTAGTTAATATTTAGCTGACTCTAATACACTCCCCAAGGACTGTTAGTACAAATAATGAGCTTCTAAGATTAGAATTTTGCAAAACCGGTATGGAATAAAAATACGTCATCTGTTTGAAATGTATATGAACAGATTAAAAATTCTAAAGCTACCATGAACAAGAGGCAGGAATGACTGGAACACACGTACATCTTCAGATCTAGCTCCCATCGTACGCAGCTACATCAACATCAGAAATCTGCACACAAAGTGCAGAATTGTAGTATGAGTACAACCAACCCCATGTACTTAATAAGTAACAAACCTAACCTTAGGTTTAAAGTAGTAACGAGCTGGGATAAGGGTTAGAGTCCCACTCCAAAAACCAACAATAGTTCATAACAATATAATTTAAAGCATCACAAGTAATAACTCAATAAAAAAAAATGCTCAATTCGTATAAAATTTTGGAAAATAAATATTTTCTTTTCAATATAACAGTAAAACTCAAATCCTTTGCAGAAAGTCATCGAAAATATGAGTAACTCAGAAATCTGTTATTTTTCTCAAAACTTTAACTATAAACAAGAAATCCCATTATTAGATGACATGAGGAAAAATACTTCTCTATGACTACATATTAAGTATGCCTGTCTAACGCAATGCAGCACAATGATGAACTCATATGCTCACACTCTCAGAGTACTCAATCACAATATTGTATATATGGCCAATCCAGCCCAGAGAAGATCCATCCCAAATATATATACATAATAACTGGCATTCAATCTCACAGTAATGTACAAGGCCAATCTAACCTAGGGAACTTCATCCCAAATATAAATAAATGAGGTAATTCCATGCCCAGGGAACTCCATCCCGAATATAAATAAATAAGGCAACTCCATGCCCAGGGAACTTCATCCCAAATATAATATCCACTGCGCTCACTGTGGGGGGTGCATACTCCGAAAGGGCTCATTCAGCCCAAGTGCTTTAATAAATAATTAAATAAATAAAAATATGTTGCGGCGTGCAGCCCGATCCCATAATATCCTCACAATTAGGCCTTCGGCCTCACTCAATCATCAATCTTTCCAGTCTCTCGAGCTCACAATGTCATGAAACTAGCCCAAAATTATGATATGATGTCTCAATAAATAGCAACAGAGACTGAGATATGATATGTAATGAACGAACATAACTGAGTATTACAATTTAAACAAATAATTCAATAATAATATGACCTTCGTTGGTCTCAATAATAACGGTATATAGCATCAGCATGATTTTTAACATGATTCTCAGCTCAATTTATTTAACACATGAAAGTACAAGGATAATGCCAAGATTATTTAATTACAAAATTCTATGAAATCAATTACGTCACAAATTTACACGGTGCACGCCCACACGCCCGTCACCTAGCATGTGCATCACCTCCAAACAATTCATATAACACGTAATTTAGTGATTCATACCCTCAGCTCCAAGTTTAGAAATGTTATTTACCTCAAACAGTGCAATTCTTTATTCCAATAAGCCTTTTCCTTATGATTCGGCATCCGGACGCCTCGAATCTAGTCACAATAATTCAATACAATCAGCACGAGGTGTAGAAATCAATTCCATATGAAAATGCTAAATTTCACAACAAATTCGAAAAAGTCAACAATTAGGCCCACGTCTCGGAACCCGACAAAAGTTACAAAATATGAACGCTCATTCAACCACGAGTCCAACCATACCAAATTTACCAAATTTCGGCATCAACTCGACCTTCAAATCCTCAAATCTTATTTCAAATCCCTAGGCCCAAATTCTCGAATTACACCTCAAAACACGCAATCTAGTCGGAATATTCGATGATAGTTCAATATTATTGACTAACAATGATCACAACTGACTTACCTCAAGATATCCTGTGAAATTTCTCTGAAAAATCGCCCCAGCCGTGTTCTTTCGCCCAAAAATGTTGAAATGAGCAAAAAAACAAAACTACTCAATAAAAACACATTTCCCGTCACTAAAAGTCCATTTTCCGTCACTAAATTTCATTTCCTGTCACTGAAGGTCCGCACTAGAACCTGCTTGCACAAGCAATTTATTTTTTCACTAAAAAGGCTCTAACTCCATCATACGAACTCGAAATTCGACGATTCTTGTTCCTATGAGTCACAAATAATAATACGAACCTAGTCGTTCAATAAAAACTCAATTTGAAGCTCATTTGCTCAATACGATACCAATTTCGCTTGTTAAATAATTAACTCATGTTTCGCGCTAAAAATCCAATCGCGACTTGATGAAATTATACCAAACTATCCAGATCATTCCTATTATTCATTATCAAACTCCGGGAAGTCTCGAAATCGAATTTCAATCTCTAAAACTAAAAATGGACCTTTGGATCATTACATGCTTATGCTCAAAACACCAAACTTTTCTAAAAGCTCTTCCAAAACTCATCCGAGCCCCATGGGACCCCAACCATGTATACTAACAAGTCCTGTAACATGACATGAACTTAGTCGATCCCTCAAATTACATTAAGCAATACTAAACACGAATCGCACCCTAATTCAAGTTTAATAAAAATTAACGAATTTCAAATTCTACATTTGATGCCGAAATCTATCAAATCAAGTTCGATTGGCTTCAAATTTTGCACACAAGTCATACATGAGATAACAGACCTATCAAAATTTTTAGAACTGGATTCCAACCCCGATATCAATAAAGTCAACTTTTGGTCAAACTTCTAAATCTTCCATTTTCAACTTCGGCCATTTCAAGCAAAAATCAACTACGGACTTCCAATATCCGAACACACTCCTAAGTCCAAAATTACCATACGGAGGTATTGGAACCATTAAAACTCCATTTCGGAGTCGTTTGTACAAAAGTTAAACTTCAGTCAACTCTTTTCATGTAAGCTTGTAAACAAGGATTGTTCTTTCAATTTAATCCCGAATCATCCGAAAACCAAAGTCGCTAATTCACACAAGTCATAAAACACATTATGAAGCTGCTCAAGAATTCAAATCACGGGATGTAAATGCTCAAAACGACAGGTCGGGTCGTTACAAGTGCATAAGCCACATTAGGACGAGTACATGTCATGGTATACATGATAGCTCCCACTACACTAGCATATGGGATCCTACTCATATGTTCTCTCTCTTCAGGTGTTTTAGGACAATGCTCCCTACTGAGAGTAATTCCAGTGCCTATCGGTAGATAGCCTCTTTTGGAATTGTCTATGTCATACCTTTTTAAGATGGTATCAATGTACAAAGAATGGAAAAGTCCAAGCAGCTTCCTCGATCTATCTCTATAGATGTTTATTCCCAATATATAAGCTGCTTCTCCCAAGTCTTTCATGGAGAACTGTTCAGATGGCCAAATCTTGGTACTTTGCAATGCTGGTATATCATTTCCTATGAGCAATAATATATCATCAACATACAGTACTAAGAATATAATTGTGCTCACACTAACCCTTTTGTACACACAAGGCTCTTCTTCGCATCTAACAAAATTGAATATTTCAATTGTCTTGTTAAAGCGAACAACTTCAAGAAGCTTGCAAATCCATAAATGGATCTTTGTAGCTTGCAAATTTTATTATGATCAGATAGAGATGTGAAACCTTCAGGTTGTGTCATGTACACATCCTATTCTAGCTCACCATTAAGGAAAGCTATTTTCATATTCATTTGCCATATTTCATAATCACAGTATGCTGCTATAGCAAGCAAAATCGAATTGATTTGAGCATTGCCACGGGATAGAAAGTCTCGTCATAGTCGACTCCTTTCTGACGATATCCCTTGGAAAAAAGATGGGTTTTGTAGGTCTCCACCTTTCCATATGCTCCAATCTTTTTCTTAAAAATCCATTTACAACCTATAAGTTTTATATCCTTTGAAGGTTCAACTAAAGTCCATATTTTATTTTTCTTCATGGATTCCATTTTGGATTCCATGGTCTTTTGCCATCTCTCGTAGCCTGAACTTCGTATAGCCTCTTCATAGGTCATAGGATCATCATCATTATGATCAATCTCATCTGATACATCATCTTTTACCATTAGATTTAATCTAGTTGGTACATGACGTTCTCGTGTAGACCTTCTAAGTGGTGCTTGTATAACTTGTTCACCTTGTGGTGGATTTGGTTGTTATTCAATTTGGTTTGGAACTAGTTCATTAACCTGTTCTTGAACTACATATAGTTCTTGAACTTCAACCGTTGAAGATGGCAACTTCATTGTCAACTTCAAAACAACCAATAAAAGTTCTTCAACTTGTGCCTCATGATTTTGATTTTGTGTTGATTTATTAATTTTTTGAACTTCATCAAGTTCTATTTCTCCACCATAATTTTCCTCCAAAAGAAATTCCCTTCAAAAAAGGTTGCTCCTCTAGCCATAAACACTTTATGGTCAGAAGGGTGATAGAAATAATATCCCATATTTCTTTGGGATACCCAATGAACCTACACTTATCATATCTTGAGTCAAGTTTATCAGACTGGAGTCTCTTAATATAAGCTAGACAACCCCAAACTTTAATATGTTTAAGGTTAGACTTACATCCTTTTCATATCTCATATGGTGTTATAGAGACTGACTTAGTGGGAATTTTATTAAGTAAGTATATTTCTACTTCCAAAGCATATCCCATAAATTTATATCTAATAAGGTTCGATTTCTCCTTTCAGACTAACCATTGTGTTGTGGTGTTCCTGGAGGTGTCCACTGTGAGAGAATCCCATTCTCTTAGAGATACCTAGTAAAATCTTCAGTAAGATATTCTCCACCTCTATCTGACCTTAGTGCTTTAATACTTTTACCAGTCTGTTTCTCAACTTCACTATGGTACCTTTTGAACATTTCAAAAGATTCAGATTTGTGTTTCATAAGATACACAAATCCATATCTTGACATATCATCAGTGAAGGTGATGAAGTAAGAATATCTACCTCTAGCTTGAATTTTTATGGGCCTACAAACATCTGTATGAATTAGTCCCAATAATTCAAAAGCTCTTTCTCCCCTTCCAGTAAATGGAGATTTGGTCATTTTTCCTTTGAGACAAGATTCACAAGTTGGATATGATTCAAAATCATATTTGTCAAGGTACCTTTCCTTGTACAACTTGTTCGTTCTTTTCTCTCCAATATGACCAAGCCTGCAATGCCAAAGGTATGTATGATTTACTTGATCATCTCTTTTCCTCTTAATGCTAGAAACATGCATAATCGAATTTGTATTCACATTATATAAGACATAAACATCATGTTGGAGATAGCCATATGCATATAAATCATTACCATAATGAATAGAGCAAATACTATTGCCTATGTTAATGCGAAACCTATGATTGTCCAACATAGAAGCTGAAATTATGTTCAAAATATATTTAGGAACATAATAACAATCATCCAGCATAAGTACTTTGCCCGAAGGCATTATTAAAGAAATTGATCCTACAACTATGGCTGTAACTTTTGCACCACTTCCAACTTGTAGATTAACTTCTCCTTTCTTCAGCCTCCTATTTATCTTGAACCCTTGCAACATATTGCAGATATTATAACTACTGCCAATATCTAATACCCACAGTGAAGAATTAGTAGTAGCTAAAGAAACCTTGAAAATATTTTTCATTAATGTTTTACCTTGTTTCGTATCCTTTAGAGTTGCAAGATACTCCTTATAGTTTCTCTTCCAATGCCCTTTCGTTTTACAGTGAAAACATTCAATATCATATACTGACCGCAAAATTAAATCTTCAGAAAGCTCTTTACCAAGCTTGTACCCCAACTTCTCAAGTTCTTCAGTAAGATCAATTACATGATTGACATGGGATCCAACTGGAGAATTTTCAATGTCCAACTTTGTATCAACCATCTTCTTATGATGTTCATGATTGCATTTGGAGCTATATTCTGATGTTTCCTCTAGAGTTCAGAACTCATAGAAGCGAGAATGATGAATTTAATAGAAGCGAGAATGATGAATTTAATTGCAAAGCATTCTTTTAAGTATTTCTGATAAACCTTGGTGCCTTCAAAATCATTCTATGGTGGGACTATCTTTACCAGGTCGATCCTATTGGCATAGTTGAGTTCAACCATCATGAAAGCAAAGAACTTATTAAATTGTATACTCCCCGGGTAGGCCATGCGTCTAGTGTAAAATTAAATAATTCTTCCAATCCATGCATCTAAAGCAATAAATGATTTTAACATATTCTCGAACTATAGGTCTCCTGGTTGTTAGGCCGCTCCTTATAAACAAGAAATAAATAAAATTATTTATTTTGATGGATAGCTTTACAATAAAATATCTTATATTTTATCATTTAAGAACTCAAGTTTAGTAAGAGGGAATTGTTACTAAAACAACTTTTAATAACACGAAGATCAAATCTTGTATAGCATGTGAATTTAGTTCAAGTTATCTACTTGCTTAGTCCTAAATTAATTTACATCACATGTAACAAATAATTCAAAATAATTTAAAGAATGAGCACGTGACTTAAAAACAAAATTCAACATTCTTCTGACATGTTTATCTTTTATATCACATAACAGTAATTCATGCCAGAATATTATTATTAATTAACATCTCATGGACTAATAATAATTAAAATAATAGTATAAATCCAATAACCTATTATAGATTACTGTCGTATCTAATACAAAATTTTAAATTTAAGTTACGAACTATCTCAATAGTTTAACTTATATGTATACATATTTATTCACAACAAAATAATATCAATCTAATATGCATTCAAACAATTTAACTATTACATAAGAAACATGTATTATGATTTGAACTCTTCAAGTATAATCTTAAAATATTTCGTAAATAAATTTTAGACACAATAAACCACGGCTCTGATACCATTGTAGGATTGCATATAGATATTCGTAATACACAGCAGACGACAACAACAATCCTAGGCAGAACTTTTCGTGTTTAAAATTTATGTACATGTCAAAGATCGGATCTAAGACGTACCTGGTGAAGAGAGTCTCATTTCAAAAATTTCTTCGATAGTACGAAGATTCTATGCGTATCCACACCAAGACCGATCCTTAATATCAACTCTTTGATCAATGAAACCCGTAAACAAATTGAATGAAAATATTATGTTAAATTTTTCTCAAAAATCTCAACTCAAAGCTAACAGAACAAGAAACACCTTTCTTATAATATTAATTTTTCTCTTGACTTTGTATTGCACTCTTACTTTCACAAAGTGATTTTCTTCTCAAGAATTGATATAGCAAATTCTCTCCATCACCTCCCTTTATATAGCATACGTCCTTACGGACTTTCACGTGAATGCTGCTAGCGTCCAATTCCAAATTGGACTTTAGGTACTAGCTAATATTTTATATTAAAATTACCAATCCCATTTCTTATGGGTTTGAAGTCAACATTACGTTAATCCAATCCTTAATAGGATTGATCAAATTAAGTTTTTCATTAATATATTATATGCAAACTTTGTACAAATAAATATTAATTATATATATCACATATATATTTCAATCAAGAGATATAATTTAATTTTTTTTTTCAAATAGATAATTTCAATTTGTTCACAATATTAATTATATCCTCTGTGCTAGCAAAGAATATAATAATATTTATTTTGGACGAATAACTAAATTTATTTGACTAATTAAATTCTTTAATTTAATTATCAAATAATAAAATAATTAATCCTTTAGCCAAGATCAGAACACTCTTTAGTGTGCGACCCTATAGGTTCAATACTAAGCCGATAGTAAATTGATCACATCAATATACTAATCAAGGATGGCGTCTAGCAACACTCCTTAACGACCGGATAGCATGAAGCATATAATTTACTCTCAAGAACCAGTAGAAGAATAAAGTAGTATTTTCTCCTTATAGCTCCGAGTCACCCTAGGATATGGTTCAACTGTCAAATCCCAATAGGCGACCAACTATGTGATCATGTCAAATAAAATCGACCATTGAATGACCCAAGAAACTGTTTCTTCTTTCATTCAATTGCCCCAATTGCCCTGGACAAGGTCTTAATTTGGTCGTTTATAATTCATAACAACATGGAGCTTAAATTCATTACCAAGAGTTGACAGATTCCATCTTAATCAATCACTAATTCTACAAGTATTTAATCGTACCCAATATCCTTTTAACTATCGCCCTAAGGCCTAGGTATCTAGTATCAAAACACAATAAATAACTTGTCAATTACTATGACGATCTCGGGTCAAAGGAAAGTCTTACATAACATTCTTCAAGGGAATATCCTATTGACAGTTTATGGTAATTCTAACCATTAGGAATTATCCAATGAGTCGGTTCAATGATCATATTTGTATATGCATCATCTATCTATGTGATTTAGTTAATGAGATCAACTAATCTTTATCCCATAAAGACGATCGCATAAATATTAATCTAATCGCATTACTAATGTCCAAATTAATAATCCTACGTTCAAGAACAAATTTAGATTAAATTATAAAAAACTTCACTCCCATTATCATGATCTCCATCATAATATCAAGTCTCAAAATTTAATCAAGGACCTTATCAAGTTAATGAAACAATTAATAATAACTATAATAAAAGAATATTAGATGCCATATATTTTTATATCAAATAATATTTACAAAAATATATTCAAATCATCAATCTTGAGATTTGATCTATGGCATATCTATTATATCCCCAACAGTACGTACAACTGACGACGAAGAATAAGAGACTCAACAAAGAAGACCTGATATTGGACTGCAATAACTAAGACATGAGCACTTAATTCCGATTTAACAGGATTCGTGCGCCAATGAAGGGATAGTCCTTAGATTTCTTACTGTTTCTAAAAACTATGGAAAGATTCACTGCTTAATGCAGATTTTGTAAATACTCTTTTTACATGTTATGTAGGCAGGCACATTGATCATTTCACTACTGCGTATACTGATGTAGCGGTTTCTTATTTATTTTTAAACTAGTATATATGTCCGCGTTTTGCGCGGTACTAAAAAAATTAGAATTTAATTAAATATTCTTTGATAGTTGTCTTAGTGGTACCATATATAAAATTCTTTAACAAAAAGAATATGAGAAACATTCCACACTAAATATGAAATAATCCATTTAAATCAAAATATGTGAACCTAAATAAGAAAAATAGGAAAAAATGCCGAAAAAGGAAAGTTGGTAGTGTAAAAATCTGGGAGATATCCAAATCAGAATGTTTCTTCTTCCTTGACGTAAGGTCTTTTTCTCGCTATTTGTTTCCTAGTGTGAACTTTTGATCCCTATGTTTTTCTCGGTTGGAGTCATAAGGTTGATATTTTAAATAAAAATAAACAAAAGCTAAAAAGTAAAGGAAACAAAAAAAGAAATAGAAAAGGAAAACAAATGAAGAAAAAGAAAAAAATCAATCAAATCACATATGCTTCTCCAATGCCTTCTTTTTATTTCTTTCATCTTTTTGCATGTCTCTATTCAATTTTTTCTCTTGTTCTAAATTTCTAATTGCAGCAACCCAAAGATCCTAATTCTTTCCCGAATGCTTTAGTTATTTTCCAACGATTTGATTGTTTAATTAATTTAATTTTGAAAGCAAAATGTTTTGATTATTTAACCGTGGTATTCAATTTGCCAAATATTTTATTTTTATATACTCTTCTTTATATATAGCGCAATAATCCTTTTTTTTTTTTTTTATAAATGGGAATACCTAATTAAACTAAATAAGAACTTAAGCCGGCCTCTAGCAACAGGGGACAACTCCTCCATGGTCGGGTATATCTGCTCCGCGCGTTCTCACCATCAGTGAAAGAATAAGAGAAAGACACTTAGCACAACATCAACTGCACGATAGGAAATGAAGAAAGAGTAGTTTCCTAATACCTTATAGCCTCTCGAAGATAAGCACGAACGTCTCCGCACCGATCCGCAAGACTCTATTAGGCCTGCTCATTACTTGTGAGACCTAAGTGAACCTAGTGCTCTAATACCATGTTGTCACGATCTAATTTTCCTTACAGACCGTGATAGCGCCCAACGTCGCCGCTAGGCAAGCTAACGGTGAATTAGGTGTGTTTATTCCTTTTAATAATTTCAAAGTAGTTGGTTTTTGTTTATTAAATAAGTGAGAAGTGAAAATTTTAATGAGGTAAAGCGAAAACTAATGAAAGAGCAAATGCAGTAAAATAAATGCTCAAAAGCCATAAGTTCTACTAGCATGTTTCCAAGACCTGGTGTCACAAGTGTATGAACAACTAGTAGAATATACAAAACACCAAGCTACTGTCTGAAATAGAGTAGATAGAAAGTAAATACAAAAGAGAGACTATGGTGCTGCAGAACAGCCTCAGAAAGCAGCTCACCGCTAAGCCTCGGGGAAACGTGGGAGCGCGTCTGGATAACTGCCAGATGCACCTGCCTCAGGTCCTGCACGATTAGTGCAGAAGTTTAGCGTGATTACATTAACAACATGTACCCAGTAAGTATCCAGTCTAACCTCGAAGAAGTAGTGATGAGGGGTCGACATTGACACTTACTATGGGCCAATAATAAAATACAGGAATGCTAAGTAGGCATGGAATATGTGAATGATTATCTTAAGCCCATAGCAAGCAGTGATTAAATGATTCTTTAACTCATAGTAAATTCCAAAAGTCTTCAACTAACACATACTAAATCCAAATAAATTTCGGGCCAATAAATAACTTATAACCTCTAAATTCATAAAAGTAATATCAAGTGTATTCGGGCTCCAAGCATTAACACGCACGATTTATGCCGAGGTCGTACGGTCCGATCCAGAATAATGTGTACACTGCGGAGGGTCGAGCGACACGAACCATGTGACGAGTTCAGGCTCGGGAGATGTAGCAATTGCATAGTGGTTGTGACCACGATAGGGTCATCGAGAAATGCTAGTTTAAGGCTAAGCAGGTGGGTTATCTACTGCTGGGTGGTGTACGTATGCGTGATCCTTGTGATGTTTCTGTGAAGTGTTTCTACGAGATGTGTATGTGCTGCAATTTGAGTTCGGTTCGCTTGAGGAAGTTCGCACGACTGTCACAAGGATATATATGCACTTAGCAAAAGATTTGAGGTATTCTATGGCTGGTGCTATATGAGCGTATGAATGATTTAGATGAATTATAATGTGGGATTATGATAGTTATAGAGTAAGGGGTATTGTGAGTTATCGAATGTGATGTTCTATGGCTTCGAGCCAAGTAGGGGAGGCTGATTCGACGATCAAATTACATGGTCATGTGTTATATTAGTTTTAGATTGAGGGATACTTATGGATCAGTTATGACTTGAAAAGGTTGATTTCGAGATGACTCGAGCTAGGAAGTTGCTGGGTGCATGTTGTACTATACTTTACGGGCATACGGAAATCTTAGAATGCTTCGGGTTTGTTAATCATGGTGGATGTAGTGTGCAAGGAGAAGAGATTCTCTTTATTTCTTGAAGGTGGGGGTTACTTCTTTCAGTGTTTTGGTGCTAATGAGGCATAAGTCGCTTGGCTTGTTTTGGCAGTGCATTGGAGATTAGAGCAGAGGGATGACTCTCGAGAAGGTTGTGATGAGTTATAGATTCACATGTGGTATTTGAGATTTCCCTGAATTTTTGTATTGCTAAGATTTTAGATTTGCATTTGGTTGGTACCGGGTCTTGCGGTATTTCTTTATCATTAGTGATTATATATTTCAATATCAGAGAGGTTAAAGAAACAACTTCAAATTCACAGAAGTCTCTTCACAATGGGTAGTCCTGTTGTGGTGATATTGGGTGCTTAAGAGGAAATACAGCCGCTTATGAGCCCTAAGATGACGTAGTTTCATGCTAGGATCTCTTGTGGTGGGCTTTAGGTTAAGGATCATAGTGTACTGGCTAGGAGAAGTATGAACTTTAAGGAAAGTCGAGGAGAATTCGAAGAAATTGGTCAGCTTGGAAGTGGTTTGGATCAGCATAGTAATAAAAATAATCGGTTCCTTTGATGGTGGGACTCTACAAGTATTTTATGGCAATACTCTTGGGCTTGGCGATCTGCATGACTTGGTTGAGTTAGAGGGATGCAGTTATGATGGCTTGATTTTGTACTAATGGGTTGGGACGGACGTTTTCAACAGGCATGGGAAGTATATTGCATGTTGTGATTTTCTCTTGGATGAGGGTCACGTGGAAGGTTTCTTGATGACGGAATGTGTATACTACTTGTGATTCAAGGCTGATAATGGATTTCTCGTGTTTTCATATGATGGTATGATAGATGCGGTGCAACGTGTGGGATTAAGGTTTACATGTACGAGGTTGCGGCTCTGTTCGAAGAGAATGAGTTCTAGAAAGCATGGATGGTTTCAGATGTTTAGAAGAATGCTGACACTATTTGATATCTCTTGAGAAGGGTGCGCATTCAAGAAAGAACATTGTGTTTTGACTTGCGGATGCTTGACTGGTATTACGGTAATCGCTTGCCCGATCAATTGCTGACGTTTAGATTTTGCTACGTGGCACAAAAGAATTATGGAAGTATTCCTCGTGAGATGATTGTATATGAGGGATATGTAAGTCATTTGAGTGGTGGAGTTATTATTTATTCTAGGGATTTGAAGACTGGAAGGTTCTCAGAGGCATATTGTTCCTTGGTTGCAGACGCTGAAGGTATGTTAACAGCTAGACAACTGATCGTATGTGTTATGGATAGGTTATTGTGGACTTTTTGGAGGTTATCTACCTATTTCGGGAGGATCGAAATTTATACGGAGGCCACTAGTAAGCCTAATGAGAGTGTGTATTCTCCATCGGATCGGGTTTATTTACTCTGCACATCTAGTGTTTTAGGGTGTGTCATCGGCCAGATTGATCTTATTCATGTTCTATTATGTTCCATGTATTATTCTCCTATGCTACTATGGATTGGGAGACTGTTGACTATTTACTCACATGATGCAGTTATGTTGGACTTTGTGGCAAAATTCGAGCAAGGTAGCTCTTGTGGTGTTGAATGGTTGATTGTCCCTTGGTAGTGGTCTTCTCTGTCGTGGTATATTGTGCTATCCGTTTCTCCATGGTTATGGTCATTCTCTTGGAATGTTTGCTGTTGGTATACAAGTGTTTATTAATTGTAAGCATTACGGCTCGATGGATCCGTGTTGATCAGTATGTTGGATCAGGCCACGTGACGCAGCGGAGTTATGTTGGGATATGATCCTTGGTGCTTATTTCGTGTGTTTTGGTTCTCCTCTATGAGATGGGTTCATAGCATTGCACGCTGTGGTGGTATCTGTTGAGCTTGCTGGACGGTTCTCTCATTTAATTCTCTTTCCATCAATGGGTACATTCGAGCTATTGTCGGTTTGGTGCACAGATTTCTTTGTATGGGGCTCTAGGTGTCATTGGTGTGGCCTTTCAGTTGAGTAGCTTGCACTAGGTGAAAACAGGTTGTTGGAACTAGAATTTGAGACTTTAGATTTGGTTAAGGTATATTTGGAAGAATAAGATCACTAGTCAGCTTAGAATTTGGCTATGGTTCTTGCAGGCTTGAGAGACCACCTCTTGTTGATATGATGAGTGGTTATGAGTATCTGATTGTTTCTTTCATCACCGGTAGTGTACGAAGGTTTAGAACAAGGTTTTGTTTGATATGAGTTATGTCGCTGGTACCGGGATTGTTAATGAGAAGCTATTATGGCCGGAAGGTATTACTATGAGTATCTGAGTTATGTGCTATATCATATGATTATATATCCTGGGATATAGTTATGGTTTGATACAACTTGTTTAGACTTATACAATGTATAGATGCGAGAATCGGGTCTTGTAATAAATTACGAATGTTGGAGATTGGGATCTAAGGTTTATGGAAGGTTGGAGTAGGAACTTCAATTATGTTGTGTTGTCGGGATTATATGTATTCGGGTGATGTGAGATCACCCATGGGTTGTGTATAGTGATTTTATACAATGACTTGATGGCTTTTACAACTCTTGACATGTTCGAGGACGAACGCATGTTTAACTGGGGGAGAATGTAACGATCCGACTAGTCGTTTAGAGCATTTGCATTTATTTCGATGGTTTGAAGTTTTGAGTAGCTTCATATGAGGTATTATGACTTGCGTGTGAGGTCGGTTTCGATTTTTGAATGTTTCGAGATTGATTTGAAATAATGATTCTCAATTTGGAATCTTAAAATTGGAAGAGTTGTCCAAGTTTGTCTTTTGTGAATTTGACCTTGTATAGGAGTGTTTATGGTTCCGTTAGGTCCGGATAATGATTTTAGACTTGGGATATGCTCGAAAATGTATTTGGAGGTTTCTATAAGGTTTCGGCTCTATTTGGCGAAAGTTGGGAATTTGAAGGCTGGAAAGTTCATAGGTTTGACGGAGCGTTGACTTCGATGTTATCGGGTTTGGATTATTATTCTAGGAGTTGGAATAGGTTTGTTATGTCATTCGGAACTTGTGTGAAAAATTTGAGGTGATTCCGAGTTGTATGGACGTATTCAGTGTAAGTTTTGAAATTTTGAAATTTGAAAGAGTTCATTAAGCTTGAATTAAGGTGCTATTTGTAGTTTTGATGTTGTTATGTGTGATTGAGGCCTCGAGTAGGTCCAATTCATCTTTTGAGACTCATTGGTATATTCGGATGGGGTCCCGAGGGGCTCGGATGAGTTTCAGATTGCTTTCGGACCATTTTGTGTCATGTTAGGTATTGATGGTTGGCAGGGTTCTAGTGTGGTCGCACATGCGGAACTTTGGGCGCAAGTGCAGAGTTCGTAGATGTTAATGAGAGGGCGCAGAAGCCAGCTGGTGGGAGCTTGGTGTTGCGCATCTGCGATGTGTTTTCCACAAATGCCGCTCCGCAAGTGCGAGGTTGACTCTGTAGGTGCGGATTATCTGGTAGTGAGTGGAACTCGCAGATGCGAGCTATTTGTCATAGATTCCATGCCGCAGATGCAACTGGTTTGCCCGCAGATGCAGAGAAGCCTGGGCAGACCTCATATATTCGAGGGTTGAGTTATTTTATCACATTTTGAGAGAGCTCGATTTTGGGCACTTTTTTAGGCGATTTTCTCCACATGGATTTGGGTAAGTGCTCTTGACTCGATTTTGATTATTAATCATGATTCTCTCTTTGATTATGGTATTTGAATGATGAATCTAAAAGAGAAATTGGGAGTTTTTGTCAAAACTTTTCTAAAGTGAATGATTAGGTTTTGAACAACGATTCAGAGTTGGAATAGGATGAAACTAGTATGGTTGGACTCGTATTCGAATGGGTTGTCGGAATTTATGAGTTTTCTTGGGTTCTAAGGTATGTGCCCCAATTGAATTTTTGGTTGACTTTGAGTATTTGATTAAACATTCGACCTTTATCGTTTGAGTTTGTTTCCTATGACAATATTTAATGTTTTTGAGTTGCTTTTGACCAGGTTCGAGCCGTTCAGAAGTCGATTCGTGCGTGTTACACCCTATTTTGCACAAGTCAATATAATGTACAACTTAAAGTACTCTACAAGGTTAATCGGAGTTTAGAGTCGCCACCTAGTATTTAAGGGTTACTAGGACACCTATAGTACATTACGTAATGTACACTTAGTTATGGTCCGGGAAACTATTGAAATTCTAGGTAAGTGTTAAAATTATCTCGAGGTTAAGGTGTTAGGTATCTCTCAAGATCCACAAAATGTGGTTTCGGTGGACTCGACCAAATAAAAGAGGAAAAGTTCAAATGAATGATTAATTTTGATATAATGAATAGTAAAAGTAGTTCGAATGAAGAGTGACTAAACATGAGTGCCAAAATAATAGATTATATGTAAAGGGCGTGAAATAAGTATGTGAAAATTATATTTTTTGATGACTTGGTAGAAGGTAAAGAAAAATATGTAGCAACAGATAGAATATTTGTAAATTAAGGAAATGAATTGTAGTTAAAGAATGCCCTTGGAAGAACTTGATTATATCCAAAGATAAACTAATTTGAGTGATAGGCTAAATGTAAAAGAAAAGGAAAACTCTTTAAAGTGATTGTGATAAGAACACGATAGGGATCCAAGAACTATAAAGAAAAACAAGAAAAACAAGAAACGTGCGGAAGCTAAAAGAAGATAGGGAACGAAGAAGAAGATAGAAATTTAAGATAGATTGAATTCAAGAAAGAGTTTCTTGAATTCAAGAAGTCTATTCTTGAAGTTGAATCTTAACAACAACAGCTAGCTAACGAAGAACTAATCGCCTTTGATAGAGAATTAAATACAAGAGATAGATAGTGAAATCCAGCCCTTTAGAATAACAAGAACAACAATAAGACTAAACTTATCACCTTTCTTGAATGCCTAGAATTGATCTAATATTTCGAAAAGTGTTTAATCTTACCACCTTTAATAGAGTCTTGAAGGTTGACGAATAAATCCAAGAATAGCCATACACAAGAGTGCAAGACAAATCCCACAATTATTACTGATATTGTCTATAATAATCTATCTCTAAAAACAAAGAAGACACCCCTTATATAGGTAGGAGCGGTCATGAAATTACGGCTAAAAAAATAAGAAAATAAAGTCCTAAACTTCTTTGGACAACAAGTCCAACTACCTTACGAAAAGAAAAAAATAAAAATAAAAACCAAGTCATTTTTGAAAAGTAATTCCAACAGTCTTAGGAAAAGGAAACATAACTTAACTATCTAGGTAATGATAACAACACGATAAGGGTCCAAGAACTACTACAGAAAACAAGAAAATCAAGAACATGCGAAAGCTAAAAGAAGGTAAAGAAACGAAAAAAGAATATAGAAATTAAAGATAGATTAAGTTCAAGAAAGAGTTTCATGAATTCAAGAAGTCTATTTTTGAAGTTGAATCCTAACAACAACAATTAGCTATCGAAGAACTAATTGCCTTTGGTTGAGAATTAAAACCAAGAAATAGATTGTGAAACCCGACCTTTTAGAATAACAAGAACAACAATAAGCCTAGACATATCACCTTCTTGAACACCTAGAAGTGATCTAAGATTTTGAAGAATTCATCATACCACCTTACGTTGAGTCTTGAAGGTTGAAGAATAAATCCAAGAGTAGCCACACACAAGAGTGCAAGAAAAATCTCACAATTTTTATTGATAATAGTCTAAGTCTAAAAGCAATGAAAATAGCCCTTTATATAGAGATGGGGTCATGAAATTCTACCTAAAAAATAAGGAAATAAAGTCCTAAACTACTTTGGACAACAAGTCCAACTATCATTGGAAAAGGTAAAAACCTAGGAAATAAAAACCAAGTCAATCTTGAAAACTAATTCCAATAATCTCAGGAAAAGAAAAATTAAACCTTAACTACCTGGGAAACCTTCAAATATGTCCTAACAAACTAAGAAACAAAATAAGGAAATTTGGCTCCTTCTCCTTTATCTTGGCCTCCCCCCCATAAGTGGACTTGGGCGCCAAGTTAGCTCTTTTATATCTTGATTAGGTGCCTACTTTAGGCCCTTCTTGGCTGGTGCTTGGACCCCAATCTACCTCCTCTTGGACTTGGACTTGGACATGGACCATAAAATGAGTGTAGTACTTAGCTAAATCCTCTCCATAATTCTTGAGATCTTCTTCCACCATTAGCGGCTTCTTGATCTCCCATTGAAGCCCTACAAGCTTGTCTTGCTTCTCCTTAGCTTGAGACTTTGTGAATGGCTTTCTTGGTGATTCTAAAGCTTTATCCTTGTTCATGGAGCTATCAATCCCCTCCTATTGAAAAGAATTTTTTCTCGAATTTGAACCTACATCAAACAAGGATAAGTCAGCAACATTGCAAGTAGCACTTACTTGAAACTCACCGGGAAGGTCCAGTTTGTAAGCATTATCTTCAATCCTTTCAAGTACTTTAAATGGCCCATCTCCTCTAGGGTGCAATTTTTTTCTTCGTTTTTGAAGGAAATCTCTCCTTCCTCATATGAACCCAAACCAAATCACCAGGCTTGAAGATAAGTGGTTTTCGACCTTTATTTCCTCGAAAAGTTGTTTGCTCATTCCTCCTCTCAGTTGCAACTCTCATATGCTCATGAATAGTCTTAATCATATCAGCTTTCTTTTTTCCATCAAGACTAACCATCTCATTAATAGGAAAAGATAATAAGTCAAGGGGTGTAAGGGAGTTAAAACCATAAACAACTTCAAAAGGAGAATAACCTGTAGATGAATGAACAGTTCGATTGTAAGTAAATTCTACCATAGGCAAGTGATCCTCCCAAGAAGTTAATTTTCCTTTAGAACAGCCCTTAATATATTTCCTAAGGTTTTATTTACTACCTTAGTTTGCCATCAGTTTGTTGATGAAAATAAGTAGAACACAACAACTTTGTTCTCAGTTTTCCCCAAAGCACACATCAAAAGTGGCTTATAAACTTAGCATCCCTATCACTAACAATAGTTTGAGGTATACCATGCAATTTAACAACTTCTCTAACAAATAAATCAGCAACATGAGAAGCATCATTAGTCTTTAAACAATGAATAAAACAAGCCATTTTTGAGAACCTATCTCCCACAACAAAGATGCTATCCTTACCATACCTTGTTCTAGGCAGTCCCAACACAAAATCCATAGAAATATCAATAAGAATTGTGACATTTTTCTTGCACTCTTGTGTGTTGCTACTCTTGGATTTATTCTTCATCCTTCAAGACTCAACTTGAGGTGGTAAGATTAAACTCTTTTCGAAATCTTAAATCACTTCTAGGTATTCAAGAAAGGTGATAAGTTTAGGCTTTTTGTTGTTCTTGTTATTCTAAAGAGTTGGGTTTCACTATCTATCTCTTGTTTTTAATTCTCTACCAAAGGAGATTAGATCTTCATTAGCTAATTGTTGTTGTTAGGATTCAACTTCAAGAATAGACTTCTTGAATTCAAGAAACTCTTTCTTGAATTCAATCCATCTTTAATTCCTGTCTTCTTTTTCATTTCTCTATTATCTTTTATCTTCCACACATTTCTTGATTTTCTTGTTTTTCTTTAATAATTCTTGAATCCCCTATATCAAAGCTAACTGTATGGAGGAAGAGGAGGCTACAATGGCTGGGTTTTTGAATGATTTAAATAAGAAAATAGCTGATGAAGTCGAATTACAACAATATGTAACTTCAGATAGAAAGACAAAATAAAAAGGAGACAGCAATCTAGCTCAAGGATTAGCCGGCCAACTACCATTCCAAAGAAGCAATGGCCGAAATCTGAGGAGACACCTACTCCTAATTCCATGAAGACCTTGGCAGGAGAAAATTGGAATCTAAGGAGGGGGGTAAGCCTTTTATGCCTAAAAATTCTACTTATACTTCTTCTATTCAATGTCTCAAGTGTCAAGGGAGAGGGCACAAGGCTTATGAATGCCCAATTAGAAGAAACATTCTAATCAAAGAGGACGGGGGATATGAGACTGAAAAAAGTGAACCAAGTGAAGAACAAGAAGAAAATTTTGTAGAGAGTGAAGAAGGAGATGAGATGGAGTACATTGATAGTGGGGTGAATTTTGGGTTAGGAGGCTTATGCACATTAATTTGGGCCACTCTAATGAAGAACAAAGGGAAAACATATTCCATACTCAGTGTGGGATTAAAGATAAAATTTGTTTTGTGATAATTGATAATGGGAGTTGTGCTAATGTTGTGACTGCATATTTGGTGGAGTTGTACAATGGTTTAATGATAGTGGACAAGTCAAGGTAAATAAGCAATACATGGTCTACTTCAAGATTAGAAGGTACGCTGACGAAGTTCTATGTGATATAGTACCCATGAAAGCTTGTCATATTGCCCGTGGCAGTATGATATGAGTGCTTTTCACGATGGAAGGAAAAATAAATACTCTCTTGAGCATATTGGCAAGAAGTACATTCTTGCACCTTTGACTACTTCCCAAGTGTACGAAGATCAAAAAAAGATGAAGAATCAATAGAGAAACATGGGGAGGGATCAAAACGATAGACTGTAAGGAAAGAAAAAGAGGGAAAATATGAACTGAGGTGTGAGGAAACCCAAAACCCATAAGAATAAGGAAATTAGTTACCTTAATCTTCAAAAATTAGGATGTCCTCTTCTTGTTTCCTTTCTTGACTTGGAAACCAAATAATACTTGAATTCTAAAAATAATAATGAGCAATAACACTTTTGGGTTGATTTTTATTTTTTTTTGTTTTATTTTTGCTTAAGAACCTCCCAAGATTATCAAGATTGAAATTTTGATAAGCCTATGCTCTGATACCACTTGATAACAACACAATAGGGGTCCAATAACTACTAAAGAAAGCATGAAATCAAGAACATGCAGAAGCTAAAAGAAGGTAAAGAAACGAAAAAAGAAAATAGAAATTAAAGATAGAATGAATTCAATAAAGAGTTTTTTGAATTCAAGACGTCTATTCTTGAAGTTGAACCCTAACAACAACAATTAGCTAACGAAGAACTAATCGCATTTGGTAGAGAATTAAAAATAAGAAATAGACTATGAAACCCGACCCTTTAGAATAACAAGCACAATAATAAGCCTAAACCTATCACTTTTCTTGAGCACCTTGAAGTGACTAAGATTTCTAAGAATTCATCTAGCACCTTACGTTGAGTCTTGAAGGTTGAAGAATAAATCCAATAGTAGGCACGCACAAGAGTGCAAGAAAAATCTCACAATTTTTATTGATAATATTCTAAGTCTGAAAGCAAAGAAGATACCCCTTTATATAGTGAGGAGGTCACGACATTCTACCTAAAAAACAAGGAATAAAGTCCTAAACTACATTGACCAACAAGTCCAACTACCATAGGAAAAGGTAAAACTCTAGTAAATAAAAACCAAGTCAATCATGGAAAGTAATACCAATAATCTTAGGAAAAGAAAAACAAAACCTTAACTACCTGAGAAAGTATCAAATATGTCCTAACAAACTAGGAAACAAAATAAGGAACTTTTACTCCTTCTCCTATGTCTTGGCCACTCCCCCTGAGCTGACTTCAACGCCAAGTTAGCTCTTTTGTGGGTTGATTTAGGCGCCTACTATAGGCCCTCCTGAGCTGGTGCTTGGACCCCGATCTACCTCCTCTTGGACTTGGACCATAAATTTGACGAGCTCAAAACACATACTTAAATTATACTCGCTAGTCAAATATAGTATAGTGTAATATCGTATCCACAGGGATTGGATTTAAATAGTATTCATGTAGTTTCTAGCTTAATTGCTATCCAAGATGATCAACACTTGAGATTTCTATGATTTCTAACTATAATTAACTAAGAATCTAAAGCTATTACCTAATGACAATTGCAACAAAGGTACGCACGGAAGTTATCCAAGGGAGAAAATAAGGGTTGATAGGATAGGTGCAAGATAATTGTTTGGGATCTAATTCTAGGTAATTTACTTCTAATGTTAAGCGTGTCTCTTGAATTCACTCAATTATTAGTTCAAACGTTTAGTAAAAACTCCTCTCTCAATTAAGTCTTAACCTCACAAGATGAACCAATTTAAGCAGGTGAAGATATGCAAGAATGCGTAGTGGATTGTTCTTTAGGAGAACCTCTCTCGATTATCCTCCTACTAGGTTTAATAAATGATTCAACTAGCCTCTTTCGATTACTAAGAAGAATTAATGAACTCAACCAATAATATAATGCAAAGATATCACAAGTTGTGCCAGTTTTGGGCTGAGTAGGATGGTTATCACCTGCGGGGTAGTTTACGGATGTGTGATTCTTATGATGATTATGTGGAGAGTTTCTTTCTATTGGTGGGTTACATGAGTTGCAATTTGAGTTTGGATCACTTGAAGGAGTTTGTATGACTGCCATGAGGATGGATATGTACTTAGTAGAAGATTTGAAGCATTCTATGGCCGGTTCTACCTGAGCTTATGAAGGAATTAGTTGAATTTCAGTGTGGAATTATGGCAGTAATAGAGTGGGGGTATTGTGAGTTATTGGATGTTTTGTTCTATGGTTTTGAGCCAAGTGGGGGAGTCAGCTAGCAATGTTCATATTGCATGGTTATGTATTATAGTGGTTTCGGTCTGAGGCATATTGAGGATCGGCTGCGACTTGAAGAGGTTGGTCTTGAGCAAGGAAATTTTTTGATCCATGATGTATTATACTTTCTGGACATATTAGAAACTTTGGAATGATTGGGGATACCAATTGTGGCAGATGTAATTTTCTAAGAAAAGGGACTCGCTCGGTTGCTTAGAGACATGGGTTACTTCTTTTAATGTCGATGTGCTAAAGGAACACGGGTTGTTTGGCTCATTCGAGCGGTAGAATTGAGATTAGAGCAGAGTGGATTACTTTCGTGAAGGTTCTAATGGGTTCAAGATTCAAATGTGGTATTTGTGAAATTTCTATATTTGTATATGGCTAATATCTGAGATTTGCATTGGATAGTGTCGGGACTTACGATATTTCTGTATCACTATGGATTCTACATTTTAGCATTTGAGATGTTAAAGAAATAGCTTTAGATTCACATGAGGACTCTTCGGAGTGCATATATCGGATGGGGTATATTTTTTAGTGTTTAAATGGGAATACATTGGCTTAGGAGCTTTAGGACGACATGGTTTCATGCTAGAATCTCTTGTGGTGAGTTGTGGGTAAGGATCGTGGTGTTCTGGCAAGGAGATGTGTCAACATGAGGGTAATTCAGAAGGAACTTAGAGAAATAGGATAGCTTGGCAGTCGGTTCGATCAGTATGGTAATAGTATGATCGATTCTTTTGGTTCTTATGATGTGGTGAGGCTTTACTAATGTTTTGTGGCAATACTCTTGGGGTTTGGAGACATGTGTGACTTGGTTGAGTTAGAGGAATTCAATTCTGGTGGCTTGGTTATGTGCAAATGGGTTTCGTAGAGTTTTCGATGATTTCTACCACAACTTGGGATGGAAAATTTCTAAAGGCATGGGGAGTTTGTTGTGCGTTATGATTTTCTCCTGAATGGGATCAAGTGGAAGGTTTCTAGCTATTTGAGTATGTATTCTTCTTGCGACTCAAAGTTGATAATGGGGTTCTCGTGTTTTCATATGATGGCCTGATAGAGGTGGTGCGTCGTGTGAGATTGAGATTTGCATGTGCAAGTATACGGTTTAGTTTCAAAGGACGGACATGAGTTCTAGACAGCATTGACAGTTTTAGATATTTAGAAGAATGCTAGCACTATCTGGTATCATTTGAGAAGACTGCACATTTCAGAAGGCGCATTTTGTTTTGACTTACATATGCTTCATTGGTATTGTGGTACTCACCCGGTTGATCGACTATTGATGTTCGGATTTTTCTATGTGAAACGAAAGAATTATGGAAGTATTTCTCATGGAATGATTATGTATGAATGATGTGTTAGTCATTTGAGTGGTGGAGATGGAATCAGATCTAGTGATCCTTTTATATTCTTGTGGTTTAGGGACTGGGAGTCTTAGAGGCAGATTGTTTCTTGGTTGCGGACTGCAAAGATATGTCCATGTTAGCCAGCTGATGGTATGTGTTGTGGATAGGTTCCAGTCGATCTTTGGAAAAGTTATCTACTCATTTCGGAAGGATTGAAATCGATTTGGAGGACACTAGTAGGCTCAATGAGGATGTGTATTCTACACATGGTCGTATTTGTTGACTCGGCATGGCTATTGTTGAGGAGTGTGTCATTCGGTTAGAGCTATGCTTTTTTGTGTTCTGATATGATTAGTGTGTTGCTCTTCTATGCTACGTTGGGTTGTGATCTGTTGGTTATTTGCACACATGATGTGATTTTGATTAGGCCTTGTGGTGGAACTCAAGCAAGATGGTACTTAGGATGTCGAATGATTGATTGCACCTTGGTTATGGTCTTTCCTACTGGTGGTATATTGGTGCTATCCATTTCTCCATTGTTATGGTCATGCACATTGTGTGGTTGTTGTCGATTTGCATATGGTTGTTGATTTTTAGCATTATGGCTCGAGGTATTTCATGTGGACCAGTGTTTGGATTGGGTCACGTACTGCGGATGAGTTATGTTGGGATATGATCCTTTGAGTGAGATTCGTGTGTCTTAGTTCTACTATGTGTGATGGGTTTATAGCATTGTGCTTGTGGTGGTATCTATTGATCTTGCGGGACAGTTCTCTCATTTGATTCTCATTCCGTTACTGGGAGCATTTGGGTTTTTATTTATTTGGTTCACGGATTGCATGGCATGTGGCTCTAGGTGATATTGGTGCGTCATGTCATTCGATCAATTTGTGCTGGATGAGATGAGGTTATCGAACCTGGAATAGGTGCTATAAGATTTGATTAAGGTATGTTTGGAAGAGTAACGTCTCTAGTCTGCTTAGAATTTGGGTACGATTCTGGTTGGGCGAGAGAGCTCCACGACTTGTTGATCTGATGGGTGGTTATGAGTCTCTATGTATTTCTTTCATCATTGGCAGTGTACAAAGAGTTAGAACAAGGTTTTATTTGATATGAGGTTTATTACCGGCACTGGATTCGTTATTGAGCAGCTATTGTGGTCGGGAGTTATTGCTATGAGTATCTGAGTTATGTGGTATATCATGTGACTACATCTTGGGTTATGGTTATGGCTTTGATACAAGTTTGTTCAGACTTATACAGATCCGGTCTTGTAATGTATTCTAGATGCTAGAAATTGGGTTCCAAGGTTTATGGACTAAGGGTGAAGGAATAATCTTCATTTATGTTGTGATAACGGACTTATATGGATTTAGGTGACGCCAGATCACCCATGAGTAAGTGCATGGTAAGCTTATACAGTGATTTTATGACCTTGTAGCGACTCTTGGTATGTTCAAGGACGAACGAATATCTAAGTGGGGGAGAATGTAACGACCCGATCGGTCGTTTCGAGCATTTGCTTCAGCTATGTGGTTTGAGGTCATAAGTAGCTTCAAAAATGATGCATTATGACTAGCGTACATCGTCGGTTTTGGTTCTCGAGTGCTTCAGGATCGAGTTGGATGAATGATTCTCACTTTGGAAGGTTTAAGTTGGAAGAATTGACCAAGTTTGACTTTTGTGTATTTGACCTCAGATCAGAGTTTTGATGGTTCCGTTAGGTCCGGATAGTAATTTTGGACTTGAGCGTATGCCTGGATTTGCATTTGGATGTTTCTATAAGGTTTCGGCACTATTTGGCAAAAGCTGAAAATTTGAAGGTTTGGAATGTTCATAGGTTTGACCGGGAGTTGACTTCATTGTTATGGGTTTGATTGTTGTTCCGAGAGTTGGAGTAGGTTCGATATGTCATTTGGAAATTGTATGCAAAATTTGGGTTCGTTCCTGATTGGTTAGACTTGAATCGGACGCTTGGTTCGATGTTTGAAGTTTATGAACTTAAGAGATTGATCTTGATCGATAATTCGTGATTTTGATGTTATTATGTATGATTTGAGGCCTCGAGAAGGTCCGTATTATGTTTTGAGACATAGTGGTATGTTTGAGATGGGGTCCCAAGAGGCTCGGGTGAGTTTCGGGGTGGTTTTGGACCATTTCTAGGCCCTTTTTAGCTGCTGGTTTTTGGCTGCAAGGATGTGAATCGCGATCGGGGACTTTTGGGTCGCATTCGCGAAGAGCAAATTGCTATTTGGGCTTTGTGGATCACGATCGCGGAAGCCTTTCTCGCGGTCGCATAGAAGAATTTCTGATATCACAGTACCGACTTTGGAAACTTATATCTTGCAATCTATAAAGAATTTTAAGATGATCCAAAAATAAAAGTTGTAGCCCATTGTGTCTAGGTTTTAGAAAATAAAACCATTTGTCATTTAGAGTACAAGAGTTATGGCCACTAAACTAGAGTTTGTCTGGAAGAGTTGGGCAAGCTTGTTTGAATTTGTTCATCGCAATCGCGGGGGCATGGCCGCAATCGTGAAGGGTAAAAACTGTGCTGGAATTGTATTTAAATCGTGATCGCGAGGTTGGCAACTGCAATTGTGAAGAAGGACCTCTGGCAGTACATTAAAACATCAAATCTCGGGATTTTGAGTTTATTTTTTTCACTTTTTGAGTTCTTGGAGCACTAGTAAGACGATATTGGAGGAGATAAACACCCAAATCTAGAGGGTAAGTGTTGCATCCCGCGTTTTCGTACGTTAAAGTTTCGTTGTAAGTTAATCGGCATAAGGTCGGGAGTGAGATTATTTTTGAGGATGTAAGTATTTATGCTATTTCTAACAGGTGATAAGTAAGGCCGTGAAGGTTAGAGAGTAAACAAATCGAAGAAAATGTGTTTCATTTAAGTTTGACAATTTGGGATAAAATATGGTCCTAGCTATAATACCCCGTATTTATGGACTAGTGCCATAGAATATACCACATGGCCATGATAGTAAGGTATATAAAGAATGTTAAAAGTGATTAGCATTTTAAGTAAATTGAGATAAAACCTAATTATGTGGGTAATGGCTTCATTATTAGTTTTTAGTGGGAGATTAACAAACTAATTAGAAATTTGTGGATAAGTAATTAGTGGAAACATCATCCTTGCGTGGTAGCAAGTGCAGCTATTTCTCAAACCTAATTGTGACTCTTTGGCAAATATAGCTAAGTGACATATTTAGGGTACTCTTCGCCAAAGTAATCCACATAAAGTGGGGCTCACAACTCACTATGATAAAGAGACCTCCTTACATCATTAAAGTGAGATGTATATATTTGCAAAGTAACGGATGGAAAGCTAAAAAAAAAAGAATACATTTGAACCCGCATAATGCTATAGCAGTGTGACTTGCAATTCTAAGGGAGCACAGTATAACCTTTCTCAAGGACATCATACAAATTTTTCCCTACTTCGATCCACTGTTATGTGTTTTGTCGCAATAGACTTGTGTTAGAGGGATTGTCAAGAGAATCGATTCAGGTATGTTAAGGCTATCCCTTCTTTCCTTTTGGCACGATCCATATGATACAACAAAACGAGCAAACGCGCAACTTTCACAAATGACACTATTCTTAGAAGTACTAGGGATGCCTATATTCTTCATTCCCCATATGTCCTATTATTATATCGTCAATTCATGGGTTTTAAAATATATTTAGTTGATAAAGTTTATTTTGTGATATTACCCGAAGGCATATTGATCGTATGACATCCCGAGAGATTTATTGACTTACTTCATTATGCATTGCATTCATTTATACATGTACATTGACCCATGACCAGATGACGTCATATACGTGTATATATGTGTGTATGTGTGTGTATGTGTGTGTATATATATATGTATATATATATATATGTGTGTGTATATATATATATATATGTATGTATATAGGGTATGGAGAAAGGTTATAACGTTATATACGCACCATCACCTGATCAATTGATATACGTTGATGATTTCGCCCACTGAGATCGAGATGATATGATGTAATGCCCTTGGAGGCTTGATGATGTTATATACGCATATACTTATGCATGATATGACATTTGTACGCATGTGAATGACATTATAAATGTTTCATGATTCACACAACTATTCAGACTGACAAGTTGAGCCCTTTATTCCTGTTTATTTCTTGTCTTATATATAATGTTTTCATGCTTTACATACTCGATATATTATTCGTACGGATGCCCTTATTGTCTGGGGCATGCCGTTTATGCCCGCACGTGCGGTTCGACAGGCTGACGGTCCCCCTTCTTAGGATCCTAGCTCAGCGAGAGTTGGTGTGCTCCATTTGATGCGGAGCTGCTATTGGGTTTTAGTACACTATTTTTATATGTAGATATGGGTACGACGGGGCCCAGTCCCGTCCTTTATACAGTCGTATACTCTATTAGAGGTTGGTAGACAGTCATGTATATTTGGATAGTATGTGGGCTTGTCGGCTTCAATTTTTGATATATAGTTGTCTATAGCAGCCTTGTAGGCTCGCCTTATATATATATATGTATGTATGTATGTCTTTTGGGAATATTTACTCATGTATATTATTCACGTGATTCAGCAGTTTATTTACAGATGTTATGCATGACCTACCCTTGTTTCATGTTATGCCTTAGACGTATGGTTAGGGATGTTCGATAGGTAAGACTCGGGCAGTCTTCGTGGCCCATCGGTTTGGGTCATGAAAGAAGTGGTATCAGAGCACTTATGTTCTAGGTTTGTCTATAGACCATGTCTGGTAGAGTCTTGTTTATAAGTGTGTTGTGCACCACACTTATAAACAATAGGCTGGAGGACATATATGATGTTATCATCCCTTCTTATCTTAGATCGTACGACATAAAAATTCATTTTCCTAACAATATGTTATGTTTTCAGCAATGCCTAAGAAGGCTACAGCCACCCAAAAGGGCAAGTCTAAGTTCGTGGCTAATGAGACTACGAGTCAAGCACCACGAGTTACCAGGGCCGGGGGAGAGTCTCAGAGTGAGATTCCATCTCAGACTTCACATACCCTGCCCTCTCCAGAGGAGCTCCGAGTGGGACCAGCTCCAGCGCCTGCCCCTGTACACCGAGCTCCTCAGCCAGATGCACTAGGTCAGGAGATTAGAGATGTTATTCAGCTATTGACTCGATTAGTAGTCGCATAGGCTCGGCGCCAGGAGGTAGGTGTTGATCATGCATATAAGGTCATCAGTGTGAGGGTTTGTGATTTCATTAATTTAGACCCTCTGGTATTCACTGAAGAATATCTGAACGAGGACTCTTAGGTATTTATCAATAGGATGCAGAGGACTTTGAGGATAATGAAGGCCACTGCGACTAAGTCAGTTAAGCTAGCTTCCTATATACTTCAGGATGTTGCAGTTAATTGGTACGAGTCTTGGGAGTTGTCCAGAGGTGAGGATGCCCCTCCAGCGGTATGGCAGGAGTTTATAGAGGATTTTCTTCGTCATTATCTGCCACCAAAGCTTAGATGGGCCAGAGTTGATAGGTTCTTGACCCTTCGGCGGGGTAATATGAATGTTCGGGAGTACGACCTTCAGTTTGATTCTTTGGCTAGGTATGCTCCCACTATTTTAGCTAAGATGGAGGATTGGCTTCATCGATATGTGATAGGGTTGGAGTCGCACCTGCTTAACAACTGCATGTTGGTCTCACTTCAGCCAAGCATGGATATTTCTCGTATTCAGGCATACGCTCAGGGTGTAGAGGAGCGTAAGCAGAAGCTTAGGGCCGATCGTGAGCATGATAAGGGCCAGAGTAAGAGAGCGAGATCTTCGGGTTCTTCTGGTGAGTTTTGAGGTGGTCAGAGACAGCAATACCCCAGGTATCTAGCCCAGCCATCGGCTAGTGCACCCCTCTCCCCCCAGTTTGTCGGTAGTATATTTGATTGTTTCACATAGTCAGGGCCCAGTCAGAGTTCCAAGGCCTCTAGTTCTCGGTATAGGGGTGAGTCAAGTCAGATGAGGCCGCCCTTGCCATGATATGCTCAGTATGGTAAGCAGCATGTCGTCCAGTGCCTTATGGGTTTGGGTGTTTATTATACTCTTGGTTATCCAGGCCACGTAATGAGAGATTGTCCGACTAGAGGTGGTGCAGGCATAGTTTAGCAAGCAGGATTTATAGCTGGTTCATCTTCATAGTACGCCCCCCTGGGCAAGTTTCACGGGCACCAATCGATCGTGGTAGAGGCAGAGGTGGAGCATCTAGCTCGAGCGGTCCTCAGAACCGCATTTATGCATTAGCGGTTCGACAGGATCAGGAGCCATTACCAGATGTTGTTAGTGGTATCTTATTAGTCTCCTCATATTGATGTATATCAATTGATTGATCCAGGTTCTACCTTGTCGTAGGTCACTCTGTTGGTTGCTAGTAAGTTTGGGATAGAACCTTAGTTGGTTAAACCATTTGAGGTGTCTACACCTATTGGGAATCCAGTGATAGCTAGGCGGGTATATAGATATTGTATAGTAGTAGTTCATAGTCGTTCTACAGTAGCAGACCTGATTGAGTTAGATATGGTAGAATTTGATGTTATAATGGGTATGGATTGGTGGGGTTTTTTTTTTTATGATAACGTTGATTGTGGATGAAAGATGGTTCGATTCCAGTTTCCAAGGGAGCCTGTTTTAGAGTGGAAAGGTAATACGACATCGCTGAGAGGTAGGTTTGTTTCCTATCTCAAGGCAAGGAAGATGATCAGAAAAGGCTATATTTATCACTTAGTTTGGGTACAGGATGTGAAAGTACAGTCACCGACCCTTCAGTCTATCCTTGTAGTTAATGCGTTTCTCGATGTTTTCCCAATGAGCATCCGGGCCTTCCGCTAGAGCCAGAGATTGAGTTTGCTATTGACATACTACCAGGTACTCAGTCGATATCTATTTCTCCTTATAGAATGGCACCTGCAGAGCTGAGAGAGTTGAAAGAACTACTGAGGGATTTGCTTGAAAAAGGCTTTATTAGACCTAGTACATCACCGTGGTGAGCACCTGTGTTATTTGTGAGGAAGAAATATGGTTCCTTGCGGATGTGTATTGATTACAGGCAGTTGAATAAGGTGACGATCAAGAATAAGTACCTGCTCCCGAGGATTGATGATTTATTTGAGCAGTTGCAGGGTGCCAAGTGTTTCTCAAAAATAGACTTGAGGTCTGGGCACCATCAGGTAAGAGTTAAGGAGAAAGATATTCCAAAGACATCATTCAGGACCAGATATGAGCACTTTGAGTTTCGTGTTATGTCATTCGGTTTGACCAATGCCCCAACAGTATTCATGGACTTGATGAACCGTGTGTTCAGACTTTTACTAGATTTGTTTGTGATTGTATTCACAGATGATATCTTGGTTTATTCCCGTTCAGAGGTTGAGCATGCAAATCATTTGCGTACTGTGCTTAGAGTTCTACAAAAAAGGAAGTTGTACGCAAAATTCTCTAAATGGGAATCTTTAGCTTTCCTTGGGAATTTTATTTCAGGTAAGGGTATCCGGGTTGATTCACAAAAGTTAAGGCAGTGAAGACTTGGCTTTGACCCACGACACCAACGGAGGTTCGTAGCTTCCTAGGTTTGGCAGGTTATTACAGGAGATTGTAGAGGGATTTTCTTCTCTTTCAGCACCATTGACAAAGCTGACTCAGAAGGGAGTTAAGTTTCAGAGGACCGATGCTTGTGAGTGGAGTTTCCAGGCATTGAAGGACAGATTGACTTCAGCACCAGTTCTAACACTCCCAAAGGGAACCTATGTTTATGCTATCTATTGTGACTCTTCGGGCATTGGATTGGGTTGTGTATTGATACAACATGGTAATGTTGTCGCTTATGCTTCTAGACAACTAAGAAAGCACGAGAAGAATTACCCGACCTACGATTTAGGGTTAGCCACGGTAATTCATGCACTAAAGATGTGGAGGCATTATTTGTATGGCATTCATGTTGATATCTATACAGATCATCAAAGCCTTCAGTATATCTTCAGGCAAAAGGAATTGAATTTACGTCAGAGGAGATGGTTGGAGCTACTAAAAGACTATGACATTGATATTTTATACCATCTAGGGAATCCGAATGTAGTAGCTGACGCCTTCAGTCGTAGATCTACAGGTAGCCTGTCATATTTACAGCCAGAGAAGAGTGAGATAACCCATGAGATTCATTATCTAGCTAGTCTTGGAGTTCGATTAGTGGATTCAGGTGATACCGAAGTTACTTTTCAAGACACGGCAACATCCTCTTTAATAACTAAGGTAAAGGAACGCCAGTATGAAGATTATTAGCTCATTACAGAGAAACAACCCCTCAGAAGGAGAAGACACCATTTGAGATTGTAGGAGATAGAGTCCTCAAATATCGAGGACGATTATGTGTCCCTAAAGTTGCAGTGCTGCATCGGCAGGTTATGGGAGAAACTCACTATTCTCGTTATTCTGTTCATCCAGGGAAATATATTAGTGGGACGAAATGAAGAAGGATAGAAAAGTTTGTTGCTTAGTGCCCGGATTGTCAGCAGGTTAAGATTGAGCATGAGAAACCCGGTGGATTATTGCAGGCTATAGATATTTCGACTTGAAAATGGAAAGTAATTAAGTTCGATTCTATATGGGTGATTGTTGATAGACTTACAAAATCAGCCCGTTTTCTACCTGTCAGGACTACGTATTCAGTAGAGGATTATGCAAGGCTTTACATTAAGGAGATAGTACGACTTCATGGTGTTCCTATATCTATTATCTCAGATAGAGGTGCTCAGTTTACAACTAATTTTTGGAGGTCCTTCCAAAAAGGGTTGAGGACTCAAATAAGTCTTACTACAACATTTCATCCCCAGACAGACGGTCAGGCTGAGCATACTATTTAGACACTTAAGGATATGTTACGCGCTTGTGTGATAGACTTCAAGGGTAGCAGGGATGATCATCTGCCGCTTATTGAGTTCGCGTTTAATAATAGCTATCATTCCAGCATTCAGATGGCTCCATACGAAGCTCTTTACGAACGAAACTGTAGGTCACCTATCGGATGGTTTGATGTTAGAGAAACTAAGTTAGTAGGACCAGATTTGGTACAACAGGAAGTTG
>MCJB01013326.1:249423-266923 GCA_002018475.1 Nicotiana obtusifolia | reverse complement strand
TTAATATAACTAATATAGTATGCCTTATGTCTTTTATCTCATTTTTTTCTCTAAATCAATTATTAGAACAACTTATACATTATACACATTTTTTCTTCTCTTTTTTCATTGCATCTTTTCTTTTTTCTCCTTTTCTAATATTATTTTTATTAATTTTAAATTATTTTTTCCGTTTTTCCTACTCTTCCTCATAATCTAATTCTACACATCTTTTTGGCTCCTTTATTTTTGTTCTTTTTTCTCTCCCTTTTTTTTTACTGTATCAATTAAAAAAATAAGTGATATAGTACATCTTTTTTACTTTATTTAATATTTCTTATACTAATTATCAGAAAATAACTTACATTAGCATATAGTATACGAAAAATAGCATATTAGTAGCAGTAGAAGTATATTGTTGTAGCATACTATGATACTCACATGATATATTATCATATACTGACAGGGTATCATAGAGGTCTCTAGTTCATTCCTTCCAGAAATATACTCAGTTCTCTGTGATACCTATATGGTCTATACCATATACTGACAGGATATAATGTGACATTCCTTCCAAAATAACACTCAATCTCGATGATACCAACCTGATATATAACATGCGCTAACAGGGTTTCTTAGAGGACTTGTTCATTCCTTCAACAAAAAAATTACTCGCCAGTGCTCTATGATACCCACATGATATATATTATATACTGACAAAATAGAGTTCTGGTGAATTCCTTCAAAAAAGAGCCCGGTCCTCTACGATACCAAATTGATATACATGTATACCATTTTGCTATACAATACAAACTCTTCTACTTCGCTACCTCAACTTAATTTCAACCCAAATTTCACAGCTATAGTGCAAAATCTCCACCAAATTCGCTTAAAATTTAGCCACAGCCTCCATTCAACATTTCAAATTTAGTATTTTTGTTTAAGAAAAAATTTAAAAAAAAGGTGTGAAAACTCTATTGAAACATTGAAAAAGATGCCAACCTGGTATATATCGTACACTAACAGGGTATCATAGAGGACTAGTTCATTCCTTAAATGAAAAGATACTCATCAGTCCTCTATGATACCCACATGGTATATATTATATACTGACAAGATAGAGTTCTGGTTAATTCCTTCAAAAAGAGCCCAGACCTCTATGATACCAAACTGATATACAAGTATACTATTTTGGTATACAATACAAATTCTTCTACTTCGCTACCTCAACTTAATTTAAACCCAAATTTCACAGCTTTAGTGCAAAACCTCCACCAAATTAGCTTAAAATGTAGCCACAGCTGCCTTTTAACATTTCAAACTAAGTATTTTTGTTTAAGGAAAAATTAAAAAAGGCGTGAAAACTCTATTGAAACATTGAAAAAGGTTCCAATGAAAAAGACACCAACCTGGTATATATCATATACTAACAGGGTATCATAGAGGACTAGTTTATTTCTTTAACAAAAAAAAAATACTCGTAAGTCATCTGTGATACCCACACGGTATATATCATTACTGACATGATATAGGTATGGTTCATTCCCTCAAAAAAGAGCGCAGTCCTTTATGATACCAAACCGGTATAAATGTATACTATTTTGGTATATAGTATAGATTCATCTTATTCGCTAGTTCAACTCAGTTTCAACCCAAATTCACAACTCTAGTGCAAAAAATCCACCAAATTGATTCAACTTTAAACACAACCTCCATTCAACATTTAAAAGTAAATATTTTTATTTAATAAAATTTGAAAAAGGCATGAAAACTCCATTAAACATTTAAAATCATTTCAATGAAAAATTTCAATAAATTTAAAAAGGACCAAATTATAAAACTACGATATTACACTATACTGTATATTATAAGAATATACCGTTGGAATAAATTGTATAAATTAAAATTTATATAATAAAGTGATATACATGTATATAATTTTGTTATACAGTACAAATCCATCATGCTCGCTAGTTCAATTTAATTTCAACCCAAATTTCATAACTCTACTGCAAAATCTCCATCTAATTAGCTCAAACTTTTGCTACAACTTCTAATCAACATTTCAAACAAACCCCAAGCAGAATCAGCTCAAGATAACTACAAACGCAACAAGCCCACTACATGAGTTTTCAGTTTCAAGGACCTTCAATTGCGCATCTAGTAATAAATCTTCAAAAATCTCCAGTATGAACTTTCTAAAGAAACTATAAATAGCTTTTTTAAAATATCTACTTTAAATCAAACAAAAAATCTTAAAGTTAAAATTTCAATTCAAAAGCTTCAAACTCAACAATGGTGGGTCTTTAAAAATTCAATCCCAAGCACCTTAAATTAGCTCCAAATGAAATCGAATTTCAGTATGATTAATATCCTTTCTTTTACTATAGCATAGCGTCTTACTTAAAAACCACATTCGGGATACAAGTATAAATGCTTATGCTCAGACCATTCCTTGTAAGAATCCACAAAAAGGATATATTTTCATCATATATGTTAGGACAATAGTGATTTCTCCAAAATCTCTATAAATAGTTGTACTAAATAATGAGTTAAGCATATAACTGAAAAATGGGGGAAGATGGTCATAGCAACAATGATATCATGATTTGTGAATGCAACACCTTGGCAGAAGATAAGTGAAGGGGCAGCTAATTATTTTTAACTGTATGGGTAGTATTAGTAATTAGTATGAGGGTAGATAATTAGTTTAGGTTTTATGAATATTTTGTGTAGATTCCCATTTATTCTTGGGTCCATAAAAATCATGTAACTAATTATGTGATGTTAGTAACATCTTGGGACGGCGAGTATTGTTTAATTCATCATTTATTAGACGGTATGCCGATAGAGTCATGCAATGGGTAGAAATAATATCTATAAGATTTTGCTCTTTTTATTTGTCTGTTTCCAATGGGTATTTGTTATACTTAGAAATCATACCTATAGGATTTCATAAGCAATGATAAGCTTTAACTGTTTATTACCATTTAGAAGGCATGGAAACAGTTTAGTAATCCGGTCCAATTGTTCGTTTATGAACCTAACAAGTTAAAATTAATCCACCCAGTTTCCTTTGGTAAGATTTGGGTCTAGACAAGTTGTTATCAGAGCTCTAAGATCATAGGTTCTATGAGTCATGAGAAAGTCGTGTAGAGCCTTGTGGATCAGTACAGAGATGTTTGTACTTATCTTTAAGAGGCTATTGGGCTGTAAGGAAACTTTGCTTTCTTCGTTCTTTAAAGTGAAGATTTTCTTATTCAAAAGTTTGAATCTTTTCTCTTTTATTCTCTCACAGATGGTGAGAACACGCTGCTCGATCAGCTGAGCAGGAACCCGCTCCCCCTGTTCGAGCCACAAGAGGATGGGGCTAAGGTAGAGGCCTAGGTGGGGCACGCACCGAAGATAGAGCCCTTGCTAGAGCAACAGTAGTGAAGCCACTAGTAGCTCCTGCTGAGGAGCAGGAGCCTGATCATGTTAAGCAGGTGGGACCTTCTCGGGTACCTGAGGGGCCTATTGCCTACCCCTGGACATCAGGAGACCTTGGCTCATTTTATCAGTATGTTTGAGAGATTGGCCTAGGCACGATTGATTCCGATTGCACCAGCTACTTCACAGGCTGGGGGAAGAGCCCAAACTACCACTGCTCGTACACTATGTCAACTGATTCATGATTATCAGACACCGAGTGTTATGCCAGTGCAGTAAGTAGTTACAGTTCAGCTTGAGGTAGGGCCAGTTGTGCTTCTAAGGAGCAGAAGAGGTTGGAGAGGTTTCAGAGACTATGTCCTCCCCAGTTCAGTGGAGGGGCTTCTGAGGATGCACATAGTTACTTTGATCAGTGCCATCAGATTTTGCGTACTTTGGGTTTGGCAGAGTCAAATAGGGTCGACTTTACCACCTTTCGGTTAACGGGGCCGACATATAGATGGTGGCAGACTTATGAGGCCAGTAGGCCAGCTGGGGCAGTGCCACTTACATGGCCATAGTTCTTAGATATTTTTTTGGAGGAGCTTATCCCACAGACCTGTAGGGACGAGTTGTGAAGCAAGTTTAAGTGTTTGCGCCATAAGGGTATGACTATGAGCCAATATGCTATAAGGTTTACAAAGTTATCCCGCTATGCAGCTCCATTGGTTTCTACTGTGAGAGAGAGAGAGACAGAGAGAGAGAGAGAGAGAGAGAGAGAGAGAGAAATTTCGTAGATTTGTAAAGAGGCTCACCTACAACCTTAGATTTAGGATAGCACGGGAGATGTAGATTGATATTGCATTTCATCAGGTTGTGGAGAGGAGGTTAGGGCATATCCGCCGGTAAGAGAATGAGGATAGGGAAGCTAAGAAACCTCATGGTTTAGGAGGATTCAGTGGCTTCTACTCTACAGCCAAGGCTCGTCATGGTAGAGGCTTTATCATTCGACCAGTTCAGTCTGCGCTTAAGGTTTCATGTAGTGCTCCAGCTAGACATGGATTTTAGAGCACTCACACCGAGCAGTTATCTTTCAGTGCACCTCTAGCACGTGGTTCCTACCGCAATTATTCTAGTCATCCAGGGCAGACTCTGCTCCAGCAGTCATGTCAGCAAAGAGGTTGTTTTGAATGTGTTGGTATTAGGCAAATGGTGAGAGATAGTCCCAGGATATGAACGAGTGTACCTCAGTAGGGTACTCATGCTATGATTTGTGCTACAAATGCTACTCCACCTGCACAGCCAGCTAGAGGTGGAGGACAGATGAGTTGAGGTCGTTTTAGAGGAGGAGGCTAGGCTCGTGGTTATGCTTTCCGATCACGACCAATTCACACCTAATAAAGGAGTATGAAACGGTTGTTGGAATTATAAAACCCGACGCAAGTCGCGGTCGAATCCACTGGGAGTTTAAAGTGGTGTTTAGGTAAACACTTAAGAAAAAAAACTTAAGATAACCAAATTTATCTTTCAAAAAATGTGTAACTGTTATCTAAATTAACTGCCAAGAGATTCAACTAACTAGTAAGCAAATAATGATTGAAATGCTTTTCATATTTTTGTCAAATAGGGAAAAGTCTAGGGTTGTAACCTTCACCTAGATGTAAACCTAATGAGTAGAGTAGATCTACGCTTGCTTGGTAGATTGGTGTTTTTTATGACTCTTAACGCTAAAATACCTACTCAATACCTTTCGGTCAAAGAGTGATTATGCCCAAATTGGCTTTCTCAAGACCAAATGGGTAATAATCAAAACAATTGATTATGAGTCCTAGTTGGGTTATCCCTATCTCTAGTTCAAATCCTTTAATCAAACTAATCAAAACTTCAACTAGCCAAATTTCTTGTTAGTCATGTTTTCCCAAACTAAATCCCTCTTTCTCAAGTAAGAATGAAGTCAACTAGACGTGAATCGATGTTTGCAACCATTAATTCTAAGTATAAAGCATAAACAAGGCTAAATAACATCCACCCAATCAATAACAAGCACTACTATTAAACACCCATAAGTTTTACACACTAGAGTTGGATCACAATCCTAGATAAAATCTAGCTACGAATAATTTTTGACATAGGAAAATGAAAAGAAGAAGTAATTGAAGACATAAAACTAGAATTAATGAGTAAAAGTAATGGGTATTCTCTAACTATTGCTCCAAATTGCCCAAAATAGCTAAATTTAACCGCTAGCAGCTGCTACAGTACCAAAATTGCCCTAAAACGTGTTCCTAATCTATTTATAGAGCTCTGATATTTGCTGATAAAAATACCCTTAGGAGGATTCTGCGGCTGCACAATTACGTACGCTGTCCGCACTTGGGGAATTTGCTCTTGTAGGTGCTTTCAGTTGAAGAGATTCTGCGGACACACTTCAGCTTCTGCGGCTGCACAATTTGGTTGTGGACCGCACTTTTGAGGAGGCTTCAGACTTGTTCAATTGCAATCTCTCTGATCTTTCAGACCTCATCAGTGAGAACTCAAGTGCGACCGCACTTTTTGGCATGCGAACCACACCTCTGCCTGATACTCTTGAAGCTTCAGTTTCTCTTTTGCGGCCGCATATCATCTTCTATGGGCTGCATTTGCTTTTGCAGCCGTAGAAGAAATTCTGCGGACCACACTGTTCCTTGTACTTCTCCTCTGGATTTTTTTGAGCTGGAATATCTCCTCTTTGAGTTAGATTTCTTGTTGAGCTCACATTCTATAGCACATCGACAATTCATGCATTTTCATTAGATTCGGGAGCAAAAATCACTACTTTAGGACTAAAAACTAAAGCATGAAGGTATTAATAAGTGGTTAAAATTCACACTTATCAACTCCCCTAAACTTAAGTCTTTGCTTGTCCTCAAGAAACTAGATTAGTTCCCTCCTTCCCTTAGTGAAAGTTCATTTCAAAGAGTCACCTATAAATCATTTACACTCAGTAGGGACCAACAATTGCCTATAATACTCATGCATTCTAAATAAGGTGTAAATTTTTTTCATAAATGTGCAACTTGCATGTAACTCTAGTGTGACATTTGAGCTTCAAGAATTGACTTCATTCATCAAGGAATCTTGATTTTTCATGTAAATCATGGTAGACTCCAAACTCTTTCCTCTTCTACCTTCCATTTGACATGCTCACTTCAAGATTTAACACTCAATTTCTAAAGCAATAAAGGTTTACTCTTCTCTCGCAAAGGAATGTCACAGGTAAAGCTTCAAGTACAATAGTCTTGCCCTTTATGTAAATCTCATCTAATGTAAGCTCACTCGATTCGAGATCATATAGAACTTCTTTCGGTTTGTAATGAAGGCTTTTGGATCGGGATAGGATATCATATAGGATATAAGTGGTTACACCCTTCCTTAAGCACTTCAAATCTCATTTCTTGGCTCACGCTTGCCAAACCCTTAGAGGCATTTCTTTACCTTGGGGGCTAGAGAGACTTGCCATCACTCTTTATTGTCCATTGTTCTTTTTCTCCCATCATATTCATACTAGAGGTATTTGCCTCACTTTAATTTCATTAATCTCCCTTTTTATTTTCTTTTTTGTGCTTTCTTTTTGTTCTTTATTTTCTTACTTTCTCTTTCATGGAGATCATTTCTTTTCTGTCTATTCAATGCCTTGATACCTCTTTTAGATTCCTCAACTTTCCCCCCAAACTTAGGCTTTGAGTCACTTACTATATTTGAGTGCTAAGGAAGGTTCAGGTGCCAAGAGAGGATTATGATTAAAAAAAAATGGGTAAAGGCTTATAGCGCGATTATCAACAAAGAAAGGCTAAGGCTTAAAGGGGTTGACTAGGGATAACGATCATAGGGTGGCAATAGGAAGCTCAAAAGGTCCAAGGAGAGCCTACAATCAACTTTCAAACCAAGAAAACTTAGAATTTTGCCTTGAAGTACATTCGGGGCCAATTCTAGACTATTCACTAAAGTATTTGGACTAGCAACAAAAGTTCATCTCACCTCTCATGCAAGTAGACCGTAAAAAAGGATAGAGTCTAAAACCCACACCAATCACATTCGAGTTAAAGATCACTATGGTCCACTCAACCACCTAATAATTATCAAAGACAACTCAAGAACCTCAAAGCCACTTTTATTAGAGTTATTTCTTCCAAAACCATTGTCTCAAACCATAAGCATGCAGTTAAGTATATTGGTGCCACATGAAACATAAATAACTCCCTTTTGTTTATAGACTAACTTGATTAGGGCTTTTATTCATTATTACGTGCTATTACTATTACCTAACATGAAATGGACTCATTCCCTTAAGAACGTTATCACACTATCTGTCACGACCCAAACCGAAGGGCCGCGATGGGCACCCGGTGCCTAACTCAACCGAGTACCAACGTAACGTATCATTCTTTTCATACTATCATGGGTAAATTAGCCGGAAAGGCCTTCATGGGATAACCAAAATTAAACATAAGTGAATACTCGACATAGGACGACCAACCATGGTAAAAAAAACATATACATGTGACATACAGGCCTATAAGACCGAAATGATCATTTGTACACTCAAAACATATGCCGACAAGGCCATACAATCATCCATATATATGACATCTGTCTACAAGCCTTTAAGAGTACATATACGTCATAATGGTCAAGGCAAGGCCCCCCCATACCAATCAATACATGTCCAAAGCATACTGACCAAATAGGCAACTTCGAAGCAAGTGGAGTGTACCAACACCTTCTGCTGAGCTGATAGCCAACTAGGAGAACTACCAACCTGTCTATCGGGAACTGCGGGCATGAAACACATCGTCCCCAGGCAAAAGGGACGTCAGTACAAATAAAGTACCAAATATTTAAGGCATGAAAAGCAGTATATAAACGACATGAAAGAAACATGGAGTAAAGAACTCAACTTGTAAGTGTGAATAGCTCTGTGAATCATGAAACATTTATCATGTCATGATACGCGTATAAATGTCATATCATGCATAGTTATATGCATACATAACATCATCAAGCCTCTAAGGGCATCCCATCATATCATCTCGGCCTTTGTGGGCAAAATCATCAATGTATACCAGCTGATAAGGTGGTGGTGCATATATAACGCCATAACCTTTCCCCATACCCCATATACAAATAATATACACGTATATAGCGCCATCTGCTCATGGGTCAATGTACATGTATAAATGAATGCAATACATAAGAAGTGAGTCAATAAGATCTCTCAGGATGTTATAAGATCAATATGCCTTCGGTTAATATCACGAAATAAACTTTATCAACTTACGTATTTTCTGAGTCCCATGAACAGACGATATAATAATTGGACATATGGGGAATCAAGAACAAAGGCACCCCTAGTACTTCTAAGAATAGAGTTATTTGTGAAAGTTGCGGGTTGCTCGTTTTGTTGTATCATTTGGATCATGCCAAAAGGAAAGAAGGGGTAGCCTTAACATTCCTTAACTCCTTTGAGTCCTTAATACCTTCCAAGAAATTTGTTTCAAACAACTCAACTCAATCTACCATAGCATAAATAGTTTCAAATCGATGCTGAGTAAAGGCTATGTCCGCAACTTAAACTGGTAACTCGTTCATGTAAATTTGGGCAGCATCTGCCCTGTAACAAGGGCGTACTCCAATACCATATACCAACAACAACAACTAGATCAATACAACAAGAAAAACATCAATACTAGGGTACAAAATATTTCATTAACAAGTCATCAACATATCCCGACAAGCAAAAAACTCGGATTGAATCCCTTTGGCACCCTTTAACTCCATTATCATTCATTATTGAACTTAGTAATATATCCAGTATAATAACCAATACTTCTTAAAGGATTTCCAACCATTTATAGTTCATGGAACTAAACTTTCCAAAATAGTCCATTAAAACAATAATATCTCAAACTATTTCAAGTTTCCTCTTGTAGTATTTTGCTCAAATAATGCAACCAACACACAAGAAACTTCAAGTACATGTAGTAGAATGTTATAATAACCTTAACCATTAGAAACAACATAAAATTTCAGCCAAGCACAGCCTACAACTATCCTCAATGACACCACAAAACTATAGGTGTTGCATTCTCTTCTTGAATCAACTTTTAGTGTTCAAGTTGGTGTGTAAACACTTGTAGTTCTCCTTGAGAATATGATATATACAAAGGAGGAACTGATTATTACCTTAATCAATAGGAGCAACACGAAATCAGAGGTTACTTACCATTGAAGAACCCTCCAAAACCGCCACAAGATGAAGAACTACGATTTAGCAAGCACCACCGGATTTCTAGCATTGGATTCATATTTTTATCTTAGGATTTCACACTAGAATCATGGTGGAACCCTTGGAGAGCATTTAGGAGTGTTTAAGAACTTTTTTGGACAAGAAAATGAGTTAAAACGACTTATAATTGACTTAAATACAAGCTGGAGTTTTACACCGACTTTGTGGGTCCCATGGGAGTTGCTTGTGCAGTCTCGTGAAAAGGCGAATATTTCTCTACTCCAATGTCGTATCGACAAACGGTTAAATGCGTTAGAAACTAGAAGCGTTGATCTCCAATTTGTTAGTTAGATCAGCCTGTAATTTCAAGTATATTTGGATAAAAGCTCAGCTATATTTGACCTAATCTTCAGCATATTTATTAATGTAACTTGTGATGACCTTTGCCAACTTTTGTTCCACAACTCGTTTGATTTCTAGCATAACACACGGTTATTATAAAAAAAAATTAACTCATAACATAACCTCCTTATCATTTTAAGCACCCTAGTCTCACTCTAAAAATACATGTTATAACATTCTCAATTTGTCAACTTTCGACGAAACTTATTTTCTTCAATTCGTTTAGCTTCTAAGCGTTCCAACCCTCTTGGTACTTGTTATTCCTGATCTTATATATATGTAAACTCCAAGGTAACGTGATTAACTTACTTTATATACTTCTAAATATAATCTCAATTTGAGCTTACATCAACTGACTTACGACGTATTCTCACGAACAAAAACATGAGGTGTAACGTCATCCCCCCTTTGGAACATTCGTCCTCAAATGTTGACTGATGCACTTATCAGTCTTATACCCAATAGCTCTTGCAAGTACTTTAATACTTTCCTTTCCATCTAGGCAACTGTTCTATGAATAAATCCAAAAGCATTCCCCCCTTTAGGCCTCTTTCTCACACCACGACCTTTGTGTCGGAATTCTTCCAATCTTGTAACTATTGCTACCTTCTGTCATACAACCTTTACAACTATGTCATTGTATGTGCGCCTATGCGACTCTTTTTTTTTCCCTCTAGTTTTAGCCAATCTCTAGGCCTCACTTTCTATACATATACAAAACTATGACAAGTTGTCCCTTTGGCCATCTATAGGTGTACTAAAATTCTTCGCTCTGTACTTTGTCAAGCTTACGATTATTGCTATATCTTGTTTCATAGCCTTGGTTATCTATGCTTATGGCTTTACGACATCTAGGTAGGTCATACTACACCATAACGCTTACTTCGGTTTATTATTTCTAGGTTCTGCTACCCAACTCCAAGTTACTCTCTTATCCTATATTTATAAATCTAAGTCCTTTAATGCTTCCTTATTATTTTTCATCTATAGAATGACATCCTTATCTCCTTTCATAAATTGGAACTTTTATCAATCTATTGTTGATTCACCTTAATGTTGATCTATAATCTACCACTGATAACTTGAAACCTCTTACGTAATACATTGTCACTAGGGCTCACGTCGCATCGGGGAACATCTGAAGTGATTTGCCTGATCCACCTTTGGGACGATACTATACTGCAATAACCATATTTCATAGAATCCCAACATGATTCATCTTATGGGGTTATTCTAATCCCGTGCAATTCATGAAATCCCTTTTCTTAAAATCATTAATAAATCAAAGGCCTAAACATCATTCTCTTATTTATCACTTACACCCTTATTCTACTACCTGGGCAACATTTCATCTCTTCTAATTGCTCCTAGTCATAGATTCCTCCGAGTTCATTTAGGTTGTATCGAGCTTTCTATAACTTACGGAAACCATCAGCTCTCTTGTTTTGATGGGTTTAATCCCGAGGAGTTACCTATTCTCGTCTCCTTCTCACTCAACTTTTCTTATCCTTACTCTTATCTACATAAAATCTTGTTGCTCTAGGATACTTTAACTTGTGACCTACACATAGCTATTTATACTACTTGCAACCTTCCTTTAATTTACTAGAATCATAAATTTCCTTTCCTGCTTTCTCAGTTGTCTTCAAATGTATGCAATTACTTTTCCTGGTCGTTCTGCCACTTGTTGCATGAATACTTGGCTTATCTTATTGCTCACGAATACTGGAATTTCCTGTAACACATATGATCTTAAATATCAATTGTGATTTTTTTCCCGTTCATTAACCACAATAGGTGCCACTTCTTATGGAGTGTATACAATATTGTAGTGAAACTTTTGTTACAAGACCATTTTGTCTTCAGGTTACTATGTTTAGGTTGAAGCCTTCTTCCTTATTTCCTCAGCTAGTCTTTTGTTGTAGTAACTTAGGGGAGACCCTCTGACTCTTGTAAAGATTTGAGCTTATTACATCATATACCTGGCGGAATTTTTGATGTTCTTGCTCGCCTATAATTATCCCTTGTTGCTTACTCCTGCGCCCTTTGTGCTCGTAGGGTTGCTTCTAAATTGAATTTTTTTCCAGTCTTCCCAGTAGCACCCTCTTTTATTTCTGTAACACTTATACGGTACCTTAAACTACCCTAACTCCTATCTGAATATTTCTCAAGGATCACGATGTCATCATATCTGCGAGACTGAATTCACTATGTTGGAGTTCACTATGTTTATCTTGCACGATCTGTTGATTTATTTGTATCCTCTTTTCTAGCCATAATTAGACACTTCCTGAATCGACTACTAGCTACTCGTTGGTCCATTCTCATAGCTACATTCTGTGTAATCTCTCTTGGGTTATGTCATTTGTCTTAACTTACCCCACGCAATGGCTCCTTATGTATCAAGTGTTAATTTGCACTTATTTATCAATAACATCTAGTGTTGGAACCCTTACTGCCTCACCCCTGCGTCGTGCTTGCATAATATTCTGTAGTAATATCATATATGTAAGATTTGAATAAATGCAATCTCGTTCCTTTCTCCTTTCTACCACATTCTTCCTTTACTATTCCATAGTTATCCGAACCTATAGATGTTTTACCTCTTCATCGTTGTCGTCTTTTCACATCATCAATGAACCTTACTCGCCTTACGATAACCCTTATGTACCAGGGATAATTGAATTCCTTATGCACAAGGGTGAAACCTACTGTAAGTGGCACACTTAGTTCTTTAAGCTTAACTCTGCTCACAGTGCTTGCTTTAGGGAAGCGTCTTCCTGAATGAACTTTAAAGGTTATTCTTTTGTTGTCCATTCTATTATTGCCAGAACGCGATTTCTAAAATTCTCATGATGTCGACTATTATCAATCCTTCAGCCCCGAATTCGTGATCAGTTTATCTTGTTCATTAGCTGATATTGATGCCTATTACTCCGGGGGTCTAACTTTCCCTTCTAATAATCACGTTGGAGTCACCTACTCATTTCTCAAAGTGAGGATATGACTTTAGGGCTTATACTCTTTTATTGTCTCAAGGCATGTCTCCTCTTGTACTTTCCTTCACTTGACTATAGACTCTGTCATTCTGTCATTTTTTTATTTACCGTTATCATCCACTTATCACATCTTACTCATAATGCTTCATGTACTCTCTTTTATTCTCCAACTAACATTTCTATCTATCACTTTGTTCTGAAAGCTTCAACAAAATGTTCTTTCACTTTTAGCTCCCCTTGCTTCATCTCATTGGCTCTTCGGGATGCCTAACTCTCTCTTTTTTTTACTAGGGGCAGAAGTCATACTAAGGTAAATATTTATCTGTTCTAGGATTTCATTGCCTATCTTCTGAAATTTCTGAACATTCTAATATTCATATCTGATTGTACTATTCTAGAGTGCAGGTGTCTCACAATGAGATTTATTACCATGTTTGCAATATCCTTAGGGATTGTCAGCTGACGCTAACAATCCATTCACCATTTTGGGTTACTCAAACCCCAGCTAGATCCTGATATCCCATCATTTTCTTAAACTATATCTATTAGCTCCCATAGGGAATAACTGAGATGGGTGTTGTCACGTGTATATATCCCTGTTACTGTTGAAAGTAACTCAGAATGCATATATTTCTCTGCCTGAATTGTAAATACTGATAATCTTCACTAACTGGGTACCTCGTAGCCTTCTTTACCTTGCTTCTTTTACTTGTCAAAAATTTTATCTACCTTCTGATTCTCTTATTGCTTTTTACCATATGGGTGGATAGATATTCATTCCTTACGGCTCCTTATCAAAAAATTTACACGTCTTAGTACACACATGATCTGCTATAGACCTTACATTTACTCATCATAAGCATGATGCAAAATCGAGTTCCTTTGACTCAACTCTTCCACAGCCACATTCAATCTCTTACCAACTTTCTTTCTGGATGTAGGTATTGTTGTATTACGAATAAAGAAGAATATAAGAGTTTCCATTCTTACAAACTGAGCTCTACCACACGATCTAGAGTAAGAAGAAAGATTGACTGTCCTAAATGCCCTGTAGCCTCCTACTTATAAGTGTGGTGCAAAACACACCCATAAACAAGAACCTACTAAATACGGCTTGTAGACTCCCTAGGACAGAACTACTCTGATACCACTATCTATCACGACCCAAACCGAAGGGCCGCGACGAGCACCCGATGCCTAACTCAACCGAGTACCAACATAACATATCCTTCTTATCACAATATCATGGGAAAATTAGCTGGAAAGGCCGTCATGAGATAACCAGATTAAAACATAAGTGAATACTCGACATAGGACGACCTAACATGGTAAAAAAAAACTTATACATGTGACATACGGGCCTATAGGACCGAAATGATCATTTGTACACTCAAAACATATGGTGACAAGGCCATACAATCATCCATATATATGACATCTGTCTACAAGCCTCTAAGAGTGCATAAACGTCATAAAAGTCAGGGCAGGGCCCCGCCATACCAATCAATACATGTCCAAAGCATACTGACCAAATAGGCAACTCCGAAGTAGGAGGAGTGTACCAACACCTTCTTCTAAGCTGATAGCTATATGACGATCATATATATGGTCGTCCTATGTTTTGAGTGTACATAGGACGACCCAACATGGTTAAAAAAACTTATACATGTGACATACGAGCCTATAAGACCGGAATGATCATTTGTACTCAAAATATATGGCGACAAGGCCATACAATCATCCATATATATGACATCTGGCTACAAGCTTCTAAGAGTGCATAAACGTCATAAAAGTCAGGGCAGGTCCCCGCCATACCAATCAATACATGTCCAAAGCATACAGACCAAATAGGCAACTCCGAAGCAGGAGGAGTGTACCAACACCTTCTGCTAAGCTGATAGCCTACTAGGAGGACTGCCAACCTGTCTATCGGGAACTGCGGGCATGAAACGCATTGTCCACAAGCAAAAGGGATGTCAGTACAAGTAAAGTACCGAGCATGTAAGGCATGAAAAACAGTATATAAAAGACATGAAAGAAACATGGAGTAAAGAACTCAACATATAAGTTTGAATAGCTCTGTGAATCATGAAAAATTTATAATGTCATGCATACATGTATAAATATCATATCGTGCATAGGTATATGCGTACATAACATCATCGAGCCTCTGAGAGCATCCCATTATATCATCTCGGCCTCTGTGGGCGCAATCATCAATGTATACCAGCTGATCAAGTGGTGATGCGTATATAACGCCATAACCTTTCCCCATAACCCATATACATATAATGTATGCGTATATAACGCCATCTGGTCATGTGTCAATGTACATGTATAAATGAATGCAATGCATAATAAGTGAGTCAATAAGATCTCTCGGGATGTCATAAGATCAATATGCCTTTGGTTAATATCACAAAATAAAGTTTTATCAACTTACATATTTTTTGAGACCCATGAAAAAACTATATAATAATAGGACATATGGGGAATCAATAATAAAGGCAACCCTAGTACTTCTAAGAATAGAGTCATTTGTGAAAGTTGCATGTTTGCTCGTTTCGTTGTATCATATGGATCATGCCAAAGGAAAGAAGGGATAGCCTTAACATACCTTAACTCCTTTGAGTCCTTAATACCTGCCAAGAAATTCTTCAAACAACCCTACCCAATCTACGTAGCATAAGGAGATTTAAAATCGATGCTGAGTAAAGGCTAAGTCCGCAACTTAAACTAGTAGCTCGTATATGTAAATTTGGGCAGCATCTCCCCTGCAACAAGAACCTCCTGTGATACCGTATACCAAAAACAACAAATATATCAATACAACAAGAACAACATCAACAATAGGGTACAAAATATTTCATTAACAAGTCATCAACATATCACGACGAGTGGCAAGCTCAGATTGAATCCCTTTAGCACCCTTCAACCGCATTATCATTCATTCTTTAACTTAGTAATATATCTAATATAATAAACAATACTTATTAAATGATTTCCAACCATTTATAGTTCATGGAAACAACCTTTCCAAAACAGTTCATTAAAACAATATCATATCAAACTATTTTAAGTCTCCTCTTGTAGTATTTTGCTCAAATAATGCAACCAACACACAAAAAACTTCAATCACATGTAGTAGGATATTATACTCACCTTAACCGGTAGAAACAACGCTAAATTTCGGCCAATCACAGCCCACAACTATCCTCAATGACACCACAACACTATAGGTGTTGTATTCTCTTCTTAAATCAACTTTTGGTGTTCAAGTTGGTGTGTAAACACTTGTAGTTCTCCTTGAAAATATGATATATACAAAGGAGGACTGATTATTACCTTAATCAATGGAGCAACACGAAATCAGATGTTACTTACCTTTAAAGAACCCTCCAAAACCGCACAAGATGAAGAACTACGATCTAGCAAGCACCACGGGATTTCTAGCGTTGGATTCATATTTTTATCTTAGGTTTTCACCCTAATATCATGGTGGAACCCTTGGAGAGAATTTAGGAGGGTTTAGGAACTGTTTTAGACGAGAAAAATGAGTTAAAACGACTTAGAATTGACATATATACAAGCTGGAGTTTTACACCGACTTTGTGGGTCCCATGGGAGCTGGTTGCGCAATCTCGCGAAAACGCGAATATCTCTTTACTCAAATGTCTTATCGATGAATGGTTAAATGATTTAGAAATTATACTTGTAGATCTTCAATTCGGTAGGTAGATCACTCCGTAATTCCAAGTATATTCTAAAAAACGCTCAGCTACATTTGACCTAATCTTTAGCATATTTATTAATGTAACTTGTGATGACCTTTGCCAACTTTTGTTCTACAACTCGCTTGAATTCACACATAACACAAGGCTATAATACAACAAAAATAACTAATAACTTAACCTCCTTATCATTTTAAGCACCCTATTCTCACTCTAAAAGTACATGTTGTAACATTCCCAGTTTGTCGACTTTCGACGAAACTTATTTTCTTGAATTCATTTAGCTTCTAAGACTTCCAACCCTCTTGGTACTTGTTATTCATGATTTTAAATATTTATAACCTCTAAGGTAACACAATTAACTTACTTTATATGCTTCCAAATATAATCTCATTTCTGAGCTTATATCCACTAACTTACGACGTACTCTCACGTACGAAAACATGGGGTGTGACACTATCCATCGTCGAGAAGAGTCACCCGATTCACACAAGAAACCACCTTTGAAAAGCACCGTGGTATTATGAAAACCGTAGGCTTATTATCAACAACAAAAAGAAAAGCATACAATTTAAACTACCAAAACAAACAAAATTAAGGACACTACTAAATGTAACAATCTACTAACGATAACAAACTAGAATCATCAAATTATTACATCCCAATGTCATTATATATGACAAATCATCAAATATAGAATTATTCACCCCCCC
>MCJB01013326.1:92165-249363 GCA_002018475.1 Nicotiana obtusifolia | reverse complement strand
CCCCCCAAATAAAAAGAAGCATTGTCCCTAATGCTTTGCAAAATAAGATCAAAGAGCAGAGAGGGCAAAGAAAATCCTTAAGTGTCCTTTGTCTTCATAGTGTCACCAGTAGCATCAATCTCAGTCCGCTCAGCTAACTGAATCATGTTATCATCCTGTATGGGAGCTGCTTGAGAGCTGAACATATCACGCACTGCCTCAGTAGTGTTAGATGCAAGGCAAGGCTCCTCCGGCTGAGCAGTGGCATCCTCATGAGAAGGTGGATCTGGGTGGAGCCATGTGGGGTCTAGTAGCATATCAAATGGCAAGCGGGCCTCAGCTATCCTAGTCACCTCAACTCGAGGTGCATCAACCGACTTCTTGCTGGCCTATGTATTTCTCATTTTCTTCACATGGTTGGTCAACCGTTCAATCACTGCACCATGTTGTACCTGTGTATGCATGATCACCTTATGGTTGTCCAAGACCTTGGTGAGCTTCTTATCAATGTCAGAAAGGTCCAGTTGTGTCTGTGAAGATGGTTTCCATGCAATTGTACTAGCAATATCGGACAGTTTTGAAATAGTTGTCTGCATCTAGTTGTTAAGGCTCACTAGTGTCTAATACCATCCTCGATGCTGGTGTAGGCACTTGAGTAGGGACGTAGAATGATAGCTCAAGAATGGTAACTCTAGCACTGATGAAAGGCTCTGCTGAAGTGGATGGGATCTCAGAGGGACCAGGGGTTTTGACTACCGACTCATCAGACTAGCTAGCAAAAGTAGAAGGATGAATGCTCTTATTTGGGTTCCTTGGATCTTGCAACTTATACAACTCAAAAGGACCAGTTGGCTTGACCTTCGTGTCTAATTGCGTGGGCTTCACATTGGCGTCAGTGAGGTACTCAGTGATGGTTCTGGGATAAGGGTTAGGATGTGTTACCTTGCTGAGCCACAAGGGAGATATTGGTATACATTAGAGAACCCACATTGATTGGGTATCCGGCCATGATAGAAGCTAACGACACTGATCTTGCCAACGCCAAGTTATTCTCATTCAGGCGTAGGCACACAAAGGTATGCCACTCTTTTGCCTCAAAACACAGCGCGCTGCGGAGGTTTGGCACTCAGGCATATATCCAAGGGGGAGTAGCCCCAGTTGCAAGAATTTCTGCAAGCCATGGTCTGGCTTCCTCTTTCTCTGCCAACTTAGCCAAATAGTCCGTTGCCTCCACATCATCAAATCCAAGGTAAGCATTCAAAGTGTGCTGATCAAAGTTGACTTGAAGGTTGCACACTTTGGTGATTTTTGTTCCTTTTATGAATATCTGTCGTGTTGGCGTAGAATTTCCGAACAAGGTGTTCCTTCACATCCATCAGCTTCTCTGTAAACTGCATCCACCATTTTCTCTTTGTGAACTGCTCCAAGACAGCAGGATTATATTTGTCTAAGCCTTTGAGGAGGAATTGCCATTTGTGGGTTAGTGATCTTTCCTTCCACCACATATGAAAGTCTGTGTAAGCTTGTAGGCTTAAGATTAGTCTTCCTAAACCACCTTCTTCTTAGTACATGCCATGCCTACCTTTGCACTTGATCCCCCTCTTCCTTCATCTGGGGCATTATGAGAATTAGAGTCCTGAACAGCTGCATTGAACTTATGAATGGTGCTAGCTGAGCCATGGGAGGTATTGTGAGATGTGGAGGGTACAACTTGGGACTCAGACTACCCCTGTGGCATAGATTTCTCCTTGTTGTGCTCTTCAGGTAACACAAAATTTCCTTCCGAGGCTTTCCTAGATGGGGCATAACAACTCGACTCTGAGAGGCTTCCACCTCTCCCCCGGCTTGTAGCTGTTTTCTTTGTAATGGCCTTTTGTGCACTCGGATGCATGGCAGCCCTGCCTCTAGCTTTCCCTGGTTCTCCCCTTCCTTTATAATATTCTCCTCGTCCTCTTGATTGTACCATTTTCTGTGTATGCACAAAGAGAGTTGTCAGTTGATATAAAAGATTCAAAATAGTTAAGAGTCATGTAAGAATTAGAGGACGACATAGAAGTAGTAGGGTTTCAAGATAGTAACATGCAATAGACAGTTGGTGAAGTGTGGTCCGCACAATTCCAAGTGCAGTCTGTAAAGTGGAAGTGCGGTCTGCACAAACCCTAGTGCGGCCGCACTCCTGCATAGTTGTGCAAGTCCTCAGAGAGAAGTCTCTAATGGAGAGTGTAGAGCCATATACGGCCACACAATTGCTTTTTTGGTCCGCACTTGATTAAAAGTACTCAAGACCTCAGAGAAGAAGTTCTCTAATTGTCAGTCCGAACCTCCCTCTGCGGCTGCAAAATTAAATCTGCGGTTCGCACCATTTAAAGTGCGGCCGCACTATCCACTCGCATGCAAGTTATCCAATCAGAAGTCTATGGATCGCAGAATTTCAAGTGTGGTCCGCACGGTTAAGAAAAGTGAGGGCGCATGTCTTTTTACCTAGGTGATGCAATTATGTTTTCAATCCTACTGGGTAACATGGTAAAGACACGATAATCAACCACCTAACCCAATCTAAGCATGCTTTGGCAATAACCCAATGTTAAACTACCCCACATAGACACATTAAAGAGATGTAATAACATATAGCTTAAAAAGGAAAAATTCAAAAACTAAAACAAATTTAAAAATAAAAACAACAAGATTGAAGTGATGCATACCAGATAGTGCTAGTGTAATAATATCCAAGTGAGTGTGAAGGGTTGTTTGTGATCACACAAAGCAAGCACGTGGGTACCTCTTAGAGTGGTAGGTTGAGAGTGAAAATGGCGAAAAGGTCAAATGGTGGAGGTACTATTCTATTTATACTCATATGAAGGTGAGGGTGCAAGAAGGCGAGTGTGGCTGCACAATTCCATGTGCGATCCGCACTCTATTACCTGGGCAGAAGGAGAGCATGTAGTTGTGTGGTCTGCACTATTTCAAGTGCCACCTCACTTCTGTCAACTTGGTTCCAGCTACTTCTCTGATAGTGCTCTATTGCGATCGCATAAGTTGTGATGGTCCGCAAACTCACTCCGCATTCTTGCAAGAAAAGAACTTCGCGGCCGCAATAAGAAAAGTGTCCGTTTTTTTTCCTGTGTGACACAACTTCAGCTATCATTGCAATATCTAACACTGATCCCTGTAGCACATTAAAATCAAGTTAAAAATAACATCTAAACAGAGAAAAGGGAAAAAACTTGGGTTGCCTCCCAAGAAGTGTCTTATTTAACATTGTGGCATGACGCAATGTCATAGCATCTTCAAATAAAGTAAAAAACCACCACTACAAGGCTTTCCCCAAATAGTGCGTCACCCCGTGACCATTGACTCAAAATTTCATTGTTCTTGTTATTCAAGTCCAACGCACCAAATGGTGTCACACCAACAAATTCAAATGGAGCACTCCACTTTGACTTGAGCTTCCTGGAACATATTCTCAATCAAGAGTTGAACAACAACACTAAATCACCTGCCTTGAACTCCTTGTTCCAAATATAATTTTCATGAAGATATTTCATCTTCTCTTTGTACAAGGACGAACTTTCATATGCATGCAACTGGAACTCATCCAATTCATTCAAGTGTGCAACTTGCAAGTTAGCTGCTACATCCCAATCAAGATTCAATTTCTTCAAGGCCCACATTGCCTTGTGCTCTCATTCCAACCGGAAGATGACAAGCTTTTCCAAACACCAACCTGTATGGGGACATTCCGATAGGTATTTTGTAAGCCGCTCTATATGCCTATAGAGCATCATCAAGATTCTTAGACCAATCCGTCTGATTTTCTTTCACCGTCTTGGATAATATACTCAGTATCTCCCAGTTTGAGATTTCCACTTGACCACTAGCTTTTAGGTGATAGGGAGTTGTCACTTTGTGAGTGACACCATACCTGCCAAGTAAAGTTTCAAAAGCTTTGTTGCAAAAATGTGACCCTCCATCACTTATGATTGCTCGCTAAGTACCAAACATTGTAAAAATATTCCTCTTCAAGAAATTCACCACACTTCTAGCCTCATTATAGGGTAAAGCCGGCTTCGACCCATTTAGACACATAATCCACCGCAACCAAAATGTAGGTGTTTCCAAAAGAACTCACAAAAGGAGAAATAAAGTCAATACCCCAAACATTAAAGATATCAATCTCCAAGATGGTTGTAAAGGGCATCTCATGTTTCTTTGAAATTCCTCCGGCCCGTTGACATTCATCACATCTTTTCACTAAATCATTTGCATCTTTGTAGAGTGTAGGCCAATACAACCACAACTTAAGACTTTAGCCACCGTTCTCGCTCCACCATGATGACCACCATATAGCAAAGAATGACAAGCCCTAAGAATATCACTTTGTTCCTCCTCCGGCACACATCTTCTAATTACCCCATCCGTGCAAATCCAGAAAGGTAGGTGTTCATCCCAATAGCAGTCTTGACAATCTCTCTTGAGCTTCTTTCTTTGGTTTGAAGAGAACTCATCCGGAATGATACCACTCACAAGAAAATTTGCCAAATCTGTGAACTACGATACCTCTTTCATTAAAAGTGCCAAAAGTTGCTCATCGGGGAAAGTGTCATTGATTTCAAGGGCATCATGTGACCTCCCCTCCTCCTCCAAACGAGACAAGTGGCCCGCCACTTGATTTTCGTTTACCTTCTTGTCTTGGATGTCAATATCAAACTCTTGCAACAAAAGCACCCATCTCATCAACCGAGCTTTAGATTCCTTTCTACTAATAAGATAGCGAAGTGCCGCATGATCCGTGTGGACAATAACTTTGGCTCCCATCAAGCGGGCGAAATTTCTCAATAGAAAACACAATAGCAAGGAACTCTTTATCCATAACGATATAATTGACTTGAGTGCTATTCATGGTCTTACTAGCATAGTAAACCGGATGAAAAACTTTGTTGATATGTTGCCCCAAAATATCCCCAACCGCTACATCACTTGCATCACACATGAGCTCGAACAGAAAACTCCAATTTTGAGATGTAATGATAGAAGTAGTTGTCAACTTGAGCTTCAATTATTCAAAGGCTTTAATACAATCATCATTGACATGGAACGTGGCATCCTTTTCAAGGAGCTTTCACAAAGGGTTCACCACATTAGAAAAATCTTTGATAAATTGCTGGTAGAATCTCGCATGGCCCAAGACACTCCGCACGCCCTTCACTGAGATATGGGGAGCTTAGAAATAACCTTAATGTTTCCCTTATCCACTTCAATACCTTATGGCCAAGGAATGTCTTCCTCAACTATGAAATGACATTTCTCTCAATTGAGTACCAAATTTGATTCCTCACATCTAGCCAACACTTTGTCGAAATTAACTAGACAATCATCAAAATAATCTCCAACCACCAAAAAGTCATCCTTGAAGGCCTCAAGGTAGTCCTCCACCATGTCCGTAAAGATAGCCATCATACACAGTTGAAAATTTGCTGGTGCACTACATAATCCAAAAGGCATCTGTATGAAAGCAAAAGTACCATATGGACATGTAAAAGTGGTTTTCACTTGATCTTATGGAGCAATAAGAATTTGATTGTAGCCCGAGTAACCATCAAGAAAGCAATAGAATGCTCGACCGGCCAATCAATCAAGCATTTGATCCATGAAAGGGAGAGGGAAGTGATCCTTCCTTATGACTTTGTTGAGCTTACGATAATCCATACAAACTCTCCAATCAGTGACCATTCTTGTAGGAATCAACTCATTCTTATCATTGGTAACAACTGTCATGCCCCCTTCTTTAGGACACATTGGACCGGAAAAGTCCATGGAACAATCAGAAATAAGGAAGACATCCCCAACATCCAACCACTTGATAATCTCCTTTTTAATCACCTCTTGCATAGCTTCATTGAGTCTTCTTTGTTGTTCAATGGACGGTTTAGCACCATCCTCCAATTTGATTTTACGCATGCAAAACACAAGGCCTATACCCTGAATATCCGCCAAAGTACACCCAATAGCTTTCTTCCTCTTTTGTAACACCGCCAATATGAGTCAACCTGCACGTTAATCAAACAAGAGGAAAGGATAATCGGTAAGGTACAACAAGGGCCAAGAAATTCATACCGAATGTGAGGTGGCAATGGTTTCAACTCCAAGTTGGTGCCTCTTCAATTAAAGGCTTTGTAGGAGGAGTCTTCCTATTCTCAAGATCCAGTGATTAATTTTGGGTGCATAGTAGTAAGACCCAATTCCTTGCAAAGAATTCACACATTCCATGAACCCATACATCTCATCATCATCAAAGTTAAGAAAAACATGTCAACAACATTGATTGTAGCACTTGTATCCTCAATAATAACATCGGTCACCAAGTCCACAAAAGAGCACACTTCATTGCGATTTGGTTGACGCATAGACTTGCACACATGGAATATCACTTGTTCATCACCAACCCGGAATGTGAGTTTTCCGGCTTTGACATCACAAAGGGCCTTACCTGTAGCAAACAAAGGCCTCCTAAGAATGATAGGCACTTCATAGTCAACCTCAAAATCTGGAATCACAAAGTCCGCCGAAAGGATAAATTTATCAACTCGGACCAAAACATCCTCAATCACTTCCAATGGCCTTTTGATAGTACTATCAGCCATTTGCAACCTCATATATGTGGGTTTTGGTTTCCCAATCCCTAATGTTTTAAACATTGAGTAGGGCATCAAATTGATACTCGCCCCAAGATCACAAAGAGCTTTAGCAAAATCGGCACTTCCAATAGTACAAGCAATTGTAAAAGCACCGGGATCCTCCCATTTTAGAGCCATGGAATGAACAATTGCACTCACTTGATGAGTGACCTTAGCTTTAAAATCCATCGACCTCTTCTTGGTCACAAGATCTTATATAAACTTGGGATAATCGGGCATTTGTTCTAAATCTTCTACCAGTGGCACATTGATAGAGAGACCCTTCATCATTTGAATAAATTTCTTGAATTTGATTCTCACCACTTTACAAAGTAAGCCATTGAGGATAAGGAGGTGGAGGCTCTGGCAAGGGTGCCTTAGCCTTTTGCACTACCAGTTTCGGTATGTCAATAATGTGTTCCCTATGGGTTCACCTCTTCTTGGATCTCTTCCACGCTATCATTTGTATCAATCCGAACCTCATCATGTATTTGAACATCATTGCATTGGATTTCCTCCTCCGGATCACTTTTTCATCATCCATAAGTTGTTTTTCATTTGAGGTGGGTGCATTCCCACCTCTTCCACTTCTTGTGATAACCGCCATGGCATGCCCCGTATTATTACCACCCTTTGGGTTCACTACCTTGTCACTTGGTAATGCACCCTTAGGATGAGTTTTAAGATCTTGAGGGATTTTCCCATTAGAACTTCAAGATTACGGATTGATGTGGCATGTGAGGCAAGTTGGGCATCGGAATCTGCATTCTTTTCCGTTATTTGCTTGAACATATTCTCAATAAAGCTCATTTCATTTGTTGAAGAACTTGAACCGTGGGAAGGATATGGAGGTGAGTTTCTTGGTTGTTGGTCCATTGGGGGCCTTTCAAAACCCGAACCTCCATTTGCATGGTTATTATTGTTTCCCCAATTTCCTTGATTATTGCCTCCCCTATTTGCTTTATTATTGTTGTTCTTACGCCAATTCCCCTGATTGTTAGAACCCCAATTTCCTTGGTTATTTTGAGAAAATCATTTATTTTGATTTGAGCCTTGAAAATTGCTCTATTGCCTTTTGTAGTTGTTCACGAATTGTACCTCTTCTTCTTGCTCTTGACAAGAATTGTCTTGGTCATATCTACCATCATCTGTGCATAGCTCTCCACTCGGGGTTGATATTGGACAAGACATTCACTCCCTCCATGGAATGAACTTACTTAGGAGCTTGGGTTTGATGATGTTGAGCCTTAGCAAGTTGGGTAATGGTTATGGTTAATTTGGCAATAGCTTACACATGATCTAGCAACACTTTATGAAGATGGATCATGTTAGGATCACCTTGGAGAACATTAGCTCGGGATTTCCAAGACGAAGAAGTTTCCACCATCTCATCAAGAATCTCACATGTCGCCGCATAAGGTGTTGTCATAAAATTTCCTCCGGTCAATTGATCAACCACACATTGATTCGTAGTATTAATACCACGGTAAAAAAAAATTTTGGATCATGTTGTTGGTCATATTATTGTTCGAGCAAACCTTCACCATTGTCTGATTTCGCTCCCAAATTTCATGCAAAGGCTCACTGGGCTCTTGCTTGAAGGCCAATATTTCATCTTGTGGAGTAGCCATTTGCTCGGGAGAGAAGAACTTTGAAATAAACTTCACCTCCAATTCATCTCAAGTATGGATAGAATGATGAGGCAAGCGTTTCAACCAATCCAAAGCCTTACCCCTAGTAAGAAAGGAAAGAACCATAACCGCAAAGCATCTTCTGAAACATTCGTCTGTTTGCTCCCCTAACACGTATCCATAAAACCTTTCAAATTCTTGTAAGCATTTTGACTCGGCACCCCGGTGAAATAACCTCCTTGCTCGAGCAAAGTGAAAATCACGTGGGTAATTTGAAAGTTTCCGCCCTAATGCGAGGGGGGACTATGGCACTTGCATAACCTTCGTTGGCCAAAATCTAATGTTGTGCCGCTTGTGGTTATGGTGGTGTGGTGGTGGAGGTGGGGGAGGCGGAGGCACATTGTCTTGTTGCCCACGTCCTCGGCAGTTTTGTTGAGGAGTTTGAGGCATTTCATCAAGTGTCTCCTCTTTGCCATCCACCTCTCCCATTGGCAAGTTTTCAAGTTCATTGTTCGCCATTTGAAACCTACAATCACTTCATCAAATTAGAGTCACAAAAGTAAATGAAGATATTTCAAGAAACAAACTCAATTATATAGCTAACACCATAAACACTCTGGCGTCGGCGCCAAAAATAGATCACATCCAATTCACGCCCAATAAAGGAGTATGAAACGGTCGTTGCAATTATAAAACCCATGGAAAATCAGGGTCGAATCCACATGGAGTTTAAAGTGGTGTTAAGGCTCAAGAAAAAGAACTTGAAATAATCAAATTTATCTTTCAAGCAAAGGTGGGTAACCGTTATCTAAATTAACTACTAAAAGATTCAACTAACTAGTAAGCAAATAATGATTGAAATGTTTTTGATGTTTTTTACAAATAGGGAAAAGCCTAGGGTTGTAACCTTCACCTAGGTGTAAACCTAATGGTAGAGTAAATCTAGGCTTGCTTGGTAGATCGAGGTTTATTAGGACTCTCAATGCTCAATATCCACTCAATACCTCTCAGTCAAAGAGTGATTATGCCCAAATTTGCTTTCTCAAGACCAAATGGGTTAACAATCAAAACAATTGATTATGAGTCGAAGTTGGATTATTCATATCTCTAGTTCAAATCCCTTAATCAAACTAATCAAAACCTCAACTAGTTCAATTTCTTGTTAACTATGTTTTCCTAGACTAAATCCCTCTTTCTCAAGTAAGAATGAAGTCAAAATAGACATGAATCAATGTTTGCAACCACTAATTCTAAGTATAAAGCATAAACAAGGCTAAATAACCTCCATCCAATCAATAGAAAGCACTAATATTAAACACCCATAAGTTTTACACACTAGGGTTGGAGCACAACCCTAGATAAAATCTAGCTACTCCTAATCATTGACATAGGAAAATTAAAATAAGAAGCAATTGATGACATAAAACTAGAATTAAAGAGTAAAAGTAATGGGTCCTCGCTAATTGTTGCTCCAAATTTCCAGAAATAGCTAAATATAACCGCTAGCAGCTGCTACAGTACAAAAATTTTCCTGGAAAGTGTTCCTCGTCTATTTATAGTGCTTTGAAATTTGCTAACAAAAATGCCCTTCGAAGGGTTCTGCGGCTGCACCCAATTACGTATGCGGTCCACACTTTGAGATTTTGCTCTTGTAGGTGCTTTCAATTGAAGAGATTATGCGGCTGCGCATAAGCTCCTGCGGCCGTGCATATGCTTCTGCGGCAGCACAATTTGGCTGTGGACCGCACTTTGAGGAGGCTTCAGATTTGTTCGATTGCAATCTGTTTGATCTTTCAGTCTTCATCAGTGCAAACCTCAAGTGCGACCGCGGTTTTTGGCCTGCGGATCTCACCTCTGCCTAATATTATCATTGAAGCTTCAGTTTCTCTTTTGTGGCTACATATCATCTTCTATAGGCCGCATTTGCTTTTGCGGCCACAGAAAATTTTTTGCAGACCGCACTGTTCCTTGTATTTCTCCTCTTGATTGTTTTGAGCTGTAATAACTCCTTTTGAAGTTAGATTTCTTGTTGATCTCACATTCTACAACACACATGCAATTCATGTTTTCGTTAGATTCGGGAGCAAAAATCACTACTTTCCAACTAAAAACAAAAGCAAGAAGGTATTAATAAGTGGTTAAAATCCACACTTATCACTTTCCCTAGTAGGACTAAGGCAGTAGCATCAGATGCAATCATTATAGGTATTGTTCCGATCTGTTATAGAGATGCTTTAATTTTTTTTTATCCGGGTTCTACTTATTTGTATGTGTCATCCTACATTGCTTTGTATTTGGATATGACTCTAGATTATTTGGCTACTCCAGTTTATATCTCTACACCCATTGGGGATCCTATTATGGTGCATCATTTGTATCGTGCTTGTGTGGTGACTATTTAGGGGTTATGAGATGAGTGTTGATCTTATGCTACTTAATATGGTGGATTTTGATGTGATTTGGGATGAATTGGTTAACTCTGTTCCATTGTAACGACCCGGCCGGTCGTTTTGAGTATTTTAGCCATGTTACCTTATTTATTGCCTCCTCTATGTTATATTGTGGTTATGTGACTTGCCAGGGTGGTTGGTTTTGTTTCGGGTGAGTTTCGAAGTGAATTTGGACACTTAGTCCCAACGTTGGAAGCTTAAGTTGAAACAGTTGACCGGAGTTTGACTTTTGTGTAGACGACTACAGAATGTAGTTCTGTGCGATTCGTGATTTTGGTGTTATCCGTGTTTGCGTAGGGTGTTTGAGGGCAGTGGTCATTTGTTCTTCACGATCCCGAGGATGTTTCCGCGGTCACGATTCACAATAACTGGGCAACGAATATTTAAATCCAAATCGAGGGTTTTGTTTCATTTTTCATCTTTTGAGTTAGACACCTTGGTTTTTGGCGATTTTGGAAGAGATTTTCAAGGAGTTGACCGCAGTAAGTGATTTTGACTTGGATTTAATTATTATACATAAATCCATCATTGTTTTTATTATTTAATTAGTTTTTTGAGTTGGAAAAATTGTGAAATTTTATGAAAACTTCCTAAGATATAATTTGAAGATTTGAAGGTCGATTTGACGTCAGAATTGAATAATTTTAGTATGGTTGGACTCGTTATTAAATGGGTGTTTGGATTTTGTAAGTTTGGTCGTGTTTCGAGATGCGAGCCCGAGGTTGACTTTTTGAGTTGACTTTTTAATTTTCTTTAAAGATTGTAAGTTTATTATCCAGAATAGTTTTCTATGGTTTGTATTTATGGTATAAAGTTATTTTGGCTAGATTCGAGCCATTCGGAGTTAGATATCCATGGAAAAGGCTTACTAGTGGATTGAGTACGCTTGTATGAGGTAAGTGTGTTGCCTAACTTTGTGTGGGGGAAACTACCCCTTAGGAATTGAGTTGATTATGCTATTTGTGATATGTGAAAGCCATGTACGCAAGGTGAGGACTGGGTACACGGGCTATATGTGGTATTTGACCAGTTTAGGCTATTTGGACTCTTTTCATGCCCTTAATGGAATTTTCATAACATGTTATATTTTTCATTGCTAGTCTATCCTTACATGTATTAATCTACCCTCACATGCCTTATTTGACATTGTTAACTCTTGGTCCACCTTCCACTTATTATTTGCTCTTATATGCTTTAGTTGAAGTTATTGTCTCCTTTATTGTCTGTTACCTCTTGAATTGTTGAATTGTTTACTTAAAGTTGTTGTTTTCATGGAATAACTTCTTGTTGAGTAATTGGTGTTGAAGTATTAAAATTCGTGATCACATTGAGGCAAAATTGTTAATTATTGAATAACCATTCTTGTTGAGCCATTCACTTTCAGTTTGCTATTGTTGAGACTCGAGTGCACATTGCAGTTGAGCCATGGGCTATTTGTTGTGAAAACATTGGTATTGTTGATTCTTTTGGAATTGTTGTTGCATATGGGCACTTGTTGTGCGAGTTGTGATTATGTTGTGATATTGATGCGCATGCGACGTTATAAGGATAGGAGTTAATGTGTATGCCGCAGCGTAAGGTGAGACTTATGTGCGTGTTGCTAGTAAGGGAATTACTTGAAGACACGCGGCGACATAAGGTGGACTAAAGTGTTTGTAGCTATTTCGAAAAAATTGTTTTCAAAATTATCTAAATGTAATGTTCACACGGCGGTATAAGGAAAGATTGTCATTGTGATTGTGGAATGAGATTACGAGGCATTACCTCGGTTGCAATTCCTGTTGTTATCTCTCAGTTACCTCACTTGTATTTACCTGTATTGTTATCTTGATGTTCTTATATGTGCTTCTTCCTTGTTGCATTCATCGCTTTAAATTCAGTTGTAGTCTATCTTGTTGTATTTTCTTTATTGCCTCATTTTTCTCGTTTCCATTCTTAGACTGTATTATACTTGTTCAGCTTTTTTCTTATCCTAGTAGGTGTCTTGACCTGGCCTCATCACTACTATACCGATGTTAGTCTTGATATAGGGTACTAATGAAGTTTACTCGTACTATGCTTCTACATATTTTTCATTGCAGATCCAGGTACCTCATATCAGGCTAGGACTCACTGATTCGGCTATATGTCTTGGAGACTTCAAGGTACACCTGCTTGGCTTCCGCAGGACTTAGAGGTCCTTATTTTTCTATCACATACTCTTTATTTAGACAGTGATGCATTAGGGATGTTTCAGTATATTCGTGTGCTTATGACTCTGTCTCACCAGATTATGGGAGTTATTGTCAGCGGTATTGTTGAGTTCTTTTATGATAGGTAGTTTGTTTAAATTTGAAGTTCTATTGTTATTTCCATTATTTCTCCATGCATGTTAGGCTTACCTAGTCTGAGAGACTAGGTACCATCACGACATCCTACTGTGGGAGATTAGGGTCATGACAAGTTGGTATCAGAGCTCTAGGTTCATAGGTGTTACGATCATAAGCAATTTTAGTAGAGTCTTATAGATCGGTATGGAGACGTCCGTACTTATCTTCGAGAGGCTATGGAACTGTTAGGAAACTCCACTTCTTTGATTCCTTATCGTGTGAATTCGCTGACTTCGAAATTCTGAATCTTTGTCTTTCTATTTCAGATGGTGAGGACACGCACCACTGGATCCGACAATCAGACACCCTCGCCCCAGGGTAGAGGCCTAGGAGGGGCATGTGGTGCAGCTAGAGCACCTACTCGAGCTGTGACAGAGAAGCCACCAGTAGCTCCAGTTGGGGGGCAGGCACCCGAGTTACATGTTGCCACCCCTGCACTTCAGGAGACCCTCGCACAGTTCTTGAGTAAGTTTGGTACTCTAGCTCAGGCGGGGTTGATTCCACTTGCACCGGCCACATCTCAGGCTGGGGGAGGAGCTTAGACTCTCGCAGTCTATACTCTAGAGCAGCAGGCCCATGTTGATCAGGTCTTAGAGGTTATGCCAATGGTGCCTGTTTTTCTGGTTCAGTCCGAGGTTAGGGTAGTGGCATCTAAGGAGGAGAAGCTTAGACTTGAGAGGTTCAAGAAGTATCATCCTCCTACGTTTAGTGGCCTAGCTATAGAGGATGCACAAGGTTTTCTACAAGTGGGGTTGCTTTTACGACATTCCAGTTGTCAGGAGCAACGTATCAATGGTGGCGAGATTACGAGGAGGGTATCCCAACCGATGCAGCTTCACTCACTTGGACTCAGTTTTTAGATATGTTCTTGAGAAAATTTGGTCCTCAGACCCTTAGGGATGCATGGCGTGTAGAGTTTGAGTAGTTGCGCTAGGGTACTATGACAGTGTTAGAGTATGTTGCTGATTTAGTGATTTGTCCAGACATGCACCTACCTTGGTTTCCACAGTCAGAGAGCGAGTCCGTCAATTCATGAGGGGCTCAAATATGGTATTAGATTCAGCATGGCTCAGGAGTTGGAGACAAATACCCCATATCAGCAGGTGGTAGAGATCGCATGGAGGTTGGAGGGTATACGGGGCCCTGAGAGAGAGGAAAGGGAGGCAAAAAGGCCTTGAGGTACTGGAGGATTTAGTGATGACCACACTGCAATTATAGCCCGTCATGGTAAAGCTATGTGAGTCATCTAGTTTATTCAGCACTTCCACCATCTAGTAGTGCTTCGCCTACTTCCAGGTCTCAGGTTGCCCATTATGCACCGTCACTGTCTAGTGCACCTCCTGCACGGGGTGCTTTTAGCAGTCAGTCCAGCTGACCAGGGCCAAGCCAGTTTCAGCAGCCACGACCACTGAGAGATTGCTTTGAGTGTGGTGACACCTATCATATGGTGAGAGACTGCCCTGAACTCAGGAGGGGTGCACCTCCATAGACTACTTAGGCTCCACGTATTCCACATGGTCCAAAGACTTCTCAGGCCATGGTCGCTGCTCCCGTTGCTGCTTCACCTGCATAGCCAGCTAGGGATAGAAGTCAGGCGGGTAAGGGTCGCCCTAGAGGGGGAGGCTAGGCCAGATGTTATGCTTTTCCAGGTAGGACGGAGGCGGTTGCATCAGACGCAGACATGTATTATTTTGGTTTGTCATAACGATGCATCAGTCTTATTTGATCCAGGTTCCACTTACCCATATGTATCATCCTTTGTATTTGGATATTTCTCGTGATTCTTTGAGTTCTCCTGTGTATGTGTTCACGCTGTGGGAGATTCTATTATTGTGGACCGTGTGTATCGGGCGTGTTTAGTTGTTATTGGTGATTTTGAAACCAGGGTTGATCTATTGTTACTCAGTATGGTAGATTTTGATGTTATATTAGGCATGGACTAGTTTTCACCCTATCATGCTATTCTGGATTGTCACGCCAAGATTGTGACACTGGCTATGCCAAGTTTGTCGCGGTTAGAGTGGAGGGGTACGTAGGATTATATTCCTACCAGGGTTATGTCCTTCCTTAAGGCGCAACAGATGGTTGTGAAGGCGTGAGATGCATATCTAGCCTTTGTGTGAGATGTCAGTGCTGATACTCCTACCGTTGAGTCAGTTCCAGTAGTGAGAGACTTTCTAGATGTATTTTCAGTAGATCTTTAGGGCATGTGCCCAATGTGGATGGGTTAGGTGAGTTGATTCTTCAGGAGGCCCATAGTTCGGTACTCTATTCATCTGAGTGCAGCTAAGATGTATCAGGATTTGAGGCATCACTATTGGTGGAGGAGAATGAAAAAAGACATAGTGGAGTATGTAGCTCGGTGCCTAAATTGTCAGCAAGTGAAGTATGAGCATCAGAGGTCAGGTGGGTTGCTTTAGAGACTTGAGATTCCCGAGTTGAGATGGGAGCGTGTTATCATGGACTTTGTTGTTGGGTTCCCACGGACTCCGAAGAAATTTGACGTTTTATGGGTGATTGTGGATAGGTTAACCAAGTCGTCTCATTTCATTCCGGTGGTGATTACCTATTCTTCAGAGCAGCTGGATCAGATCTATATCAGCGAGATTGTTCAACTTCATGGCGTGCCAGTATCTATCATCTCTGATCGGGGCACGCAGTTTATGTCGCACTTCTAGAGACCCGTACAGCGTGAGTTAGGCACACGGGTTGAGTTGAGTATAGCATTCCACCCCCATATGGACGGACAGTCCGAACGCACTGGGTTCTTGGGACCAGTTCTTGCCGCTTGTAGAGTTTTCCTACAACAACAGCTACCAATCGAGTATTCAGATGGCTCCTTATGAGGCCATATATGGTAGACGGTGCCGATCTTTAGTTGGTTGGTTTGATCCGGGTGATGCTAGATTGTTGGGCACAAAATTAGTTCGAGATGCTTTGGAGAAGGTCAAGTTGATCCAGGATCGGCTTCGTACAACATAGTCTAGGCAGAAGAGTTATGTTGATTAGAAGGTTCGTGATGTAGCATTTATGGTTGGAGAGCGAGTTTTGCTCTGGGTTTCACCCATGAAGGTTGTGATGGGGTTCGGGAAGAAGGGCAAGTTGAGCCTTAGGTATATCGGCCCTTTTGAGATCCTTGAGAGAGTGGGAGAGGTGGCCTACAAGCTTGCATTAGTCTATCTGCAGTTCATCTGGTGTTCCATGTTTCTATGCTCCAGAAATATCACTGTGATCTATCCCATGTTTTAGATTTCAGCTCATTCCAATTGGACAAGGATTTCTCTTATGTTGAGGAGCCGGTGGCCATCTTCGATAGGCAGGTCCGAAAGTTTAGGTCAAAGAATATTACTTCAATGAAGGTTTAGTGGAGGGGCCAACCACTCGAGGAGGTGACTTGGGATATCAAGTATGATATGCGTAGCCATTATCCTCATCTTTTCACCACTTTAGGTATGTTTCTATACGCGTTCGAGGATGAACGTTTATTTTAAGAGGGGTAGGACGTAACAACCTAGCTGGTCGTTTTGAGTATTTTAGCCTCGTTCACCTATTTACTGCCTCCTCTATGTTATATTGTGCTTATGTGATTTTTCGAGGTAGTTGGTTTGGTTTCGGGAGAGATTCGGAGTGAATTGGGTTACTTAGTCCCGAAGTTGGAAGCTTAAGTTAAAAGAGTTTATTGGAGCTTGAATTTTATTGTAGATGACTCTAGAATGGAGTTTTGATGGTTCAGATAGCTTCGTATGGTGATTTTGAACTTAGGCGTATGTCTGGATATTGGTTTGGAGGTCCGTAGGTCGTTTTGGCTTGAATTGGCAAAAGTTGGAAAGTTGAAGGTTTGGAGGATTGAGATGTTTGACCGAGAGTTGACTTTATTGATATCGGAATCAGATTTTTGTTCCAGGAGCTGGAATTGGTCTGTTGTGTCATTTATGACTTATGTGCAAAATTCAAGGTCAATCGGAGTTGGCTTGGTAAGATTCAGCATTATTTTTAGAAGTTAGAAGCTCATAAGTTTATTAGGCTTGAGTTGGGGTGTGATTCATGATTTTCGGTGTTGTTTGATGTAATTTGAGACTTAGAATAAGTTCGTATCATGTTATAGGACTTGTTGGTATGTTTGAATGGGGTCCTGGGGGCATCGGGTGTGATTCGGATCATGTTTGGCTCATTGTGGACTTCTAGGACTGCTGATGTGTATCTGGTTCTGGTTTCCTTTTACGCGATCGCGAGGAAAAGTCCGTGGTCGCGAAAGGTCTTTTATGAACAGTGAAATTTTGTGCATCACGTTCGCGATTATTGGAGTGTGTTGGCATAGAGGAGAGGTCAGCCGGGGGCCTCAGGCGTCAGGCCTACACAATCGCGTAGATAAGATCGCGTTCATGTAGGGTCAGGACTAGTAACCATCACGTTCGCAGCTCTGGCTCCGCCTTCGCGTAGGGTGTTTGAGGGAAGTGGTCATTTTTTTCTTCACGATCGCGAAGATGTTCCGCAATCACGATTCACAATAACTGGACAGCAGATATTTAATTCCAAATCGAGGGTTTTGTTTCATTTTTCATCTTTTGAGTTAGAGATCTCGGTTTTGGGAAATTTTGGAAGAGCTTTTCAAGGAGTTGACTGGGGTAAGTGATTTTGACTCGGATTGGATTATTGTTATAAATGAATCTATTATTGCTTTTATCATTTAATATGTGTTTTGAGTTGGGAAATCTTTTGAAAAATTCCTAAGCTATAATTTGAGGATTTGAAGGTCGATTTGAGGTCGAAATTGAATAATTTTAGTATGGTTGAACTCGTTATTGAATGGTGTTCGGATTTTGTAAGTTTGGTCGGGTTCTAAGATGCGGGCTCGGGGTTAACTTTTTGAGTTGACTTTTTGGTTCTCTTTACAGATTGCAACTTTATTATCCGAAATAGTTTCTTATGATTTGTATTTGTGGTATAACGTTATTTTGGCTAGATTCGAGCCGTTCGGAGTTGGATATTCGCGGAAAAGGCTTACTAGTGGATTGAGTTAGCTTGTTTGAGGTAAGTGTGTTGCCTAACTTTGTGTGGAGGAAACTACCCCTTAGGGTTTCAGTTGGTTGTGCTATTTGTGATATGTGAAAGTCGTGTATGCAAGGTGACGAGTAGGTACACGGGCTATATGTGGTATTTCACCGACTTAGACTATTTAGACTTTTTTCATGCCTTTAATTAAATTTTCATAGCATGTTATATTCTTCATTGCTAGTCTACCCTTACATGTATTAATCTACCCTCACATGCCTTATTTGACATTGTTAACACTTGTTCCACTGTCTACTTGTTATTTTCTCTTATATGCTTTAGTTGAAGTTATTGTCTCCCTTATTGTCTGATACTTCTTTCATTGTTGAATTGCTTACTTGAAGTTGTTGTTTTCATGGAATAGCTTCTTGTTGAGTTATTGGTGTTGAAGTTGTAAAAGTCGTGATCACATTGAGGCAAAGTTGTTAATTGTTGAATTACCATTCCTGTTTAGCTATTCACTTTCAGTTTGCTAATTTTGAGACTCTTGTGCACATTGTGGTTGAGCCATGGGTTGTTTGTTCTGGAAACATTGGTAATGTTGATTCTTTTGGCATTGTTGTGGCAAATGGGCACTTGTGGTGCAATTGTGATTATATTGTGATATTGATGCGCATGCGGCGGTATAAGAATAGGGGTTAATGTGCATGCGGCAGCATTTGGTGGGATTTATGTGCGTGTTGCTAGTAGGGGAATTACTGGAAACAACGCGGTGACATAAGGTGGCTTAGAGTGCGTGTAGCTATTTCGAGAAAACTATTTTCAAAAGTATCTAAATGTAAAGCTCATGCGGCGATATAAGAAAAGATTGTGATTGTGATTGTGGAATGAGATTACGAGGTGGTACCTTGGTTGCACTTCTTGTTGTTATATATCTTTTACCTCACTTGTATTTGCCCACATGTTATCTTGATGTTTTTATTATGTGTTTCTTCCTTGTTGCATTTATTGCTTTAAATTCAGTTGTAGTCTATCTTGTTGTATTTTCATTATTACCTCATTTTTCTCGTTTCCATTCTTAGACTATATTATACTTGTTCAGCTTCTTTTCCTATCCTAGTAGGTGTCTTGACCTGGCCTCATCACTACTCTAACGAGTTTAGGCTTGATACTTAGTGGGTATCATTATGGTGTACTCATACTATGATTATGCACATTTTTTTGTGCAGATCTAGGTACCTCGTATCAGGCTAGGCATCAGTGATTTGGCTATACGTCTCGGAGACTTCAAGGTACACCTACTGGGCGTCCGCAGGCCTCAAAGTCACCCTTTGTCCTTGTTTTTCTATCGCATACTCTTTATTTAGACAGTAATGTATTAGGGATTTTTCAGTATATTCGTGTGGTGCTTATGTCTCAGTCTCACCAGATTTTGGGAGTTATTATCGGCGGTATTATAGAGTTCTTTTATGATAGCTAGGTTGTTTAAATTTGAAGTTCTATTGTTATTTCAGTTATTTCTCCATGCATGTTAGGCTTACATAGTCTTAGAGACTAGGTGCCATCACGACGTCCTATGGCGGGAGATTGGGGTCGTGATACCCATGCTATTCTTGATTATCACTCTAAGACTGTGGAGTTGGCTATGCTGGGGTTTCCAAAGTTAGAATGGTGATGTTCTTTAGGTCGTATTCCTAGTAGAGTTGTTATCTTTCTGAAGTCTCAACGGATGGTTGGGAAGGGGTGTTTGGCGTACTTAGTCTTTCTTAGGAGATGTCAGTGCTGATATTTCTACGGTTGATTCAATCCCTGTGGTGAGAGATTTTCTAGATGTTGTTCCCTGTAGGCCTACCAGGCATGCCACTCGATAAGGATATTTCTTTTGGTATTGATTTAGCACCTGGCACTCAGCCCATATCTATTCCACTGTATCGCATTGTTCCAGTAGAGTTAAAGGAATTAAAGGAATTGGTAGATAAAGGTTTCACTAGGCCGAGTTTTCACCTCGAGGTGTACCAGTATTATTTGTAAAGAAGAGAGATGGCTCTATGAGGTTATGCATTGACTATAGGGAATTGAACAAGGTTGCCACCAAGAATAAGTATTCACTGTCTTGTATTGATAATTTATTTGATCAGCTTCAGGGTGCTAGGATGTTCTTAAAGATTGACTTGAGATTGGTGTACCATCAATTGAAGATCGGGGCTTTAGATATTTCTTAGACGACTTCCAGGACTCGTTATATGCATTACGAGTTTCTGGTGATATATTTTGGCTTGACTATGCATTTGATTAACAGTATGTTCCAGCCTTATTTCGACTCTTTTGTCATTGTATTCATTGATGATATCATGGTGTATTCACGTAGCAGAGAGGAGCACGAGCAGCATTTGAGGATGGTGCTCCAGGTTCTGAGAGAGAAGAAGTTATATGCCAAGTTCTCTAAGTGTGAATTCTAGTTGGATTGGGTAGCATTCTTGGGCCACGTGGTGTCCAGTGAGGGGATTAAGGTTGATCAGAAGAAGATTCAGGTAGTTCAGAGTTAGCCCAGACCTTTTACAGCCACAAAGATCGAGAGTTCCCTAGGTGGCCGGGTATTATCGCCACTTTATGGAGGGGTTTTCATCCATTGCAACCCCATTGACTAGTTGACTCAGAAGGGTTCTCCATTCAGGTAGTCTATCATCTAAATGAGGAATAAGATGGTGAAACTTTACCGTTATTTTATTGATGGCGCGGCAGTCCACGCACATCCTCCAAGTGCCATCCTTCTTTGGCACCAAAAGCACGGGCATAGAATAGGGACTCATGTTTTCTCTTACAAATCCCTTATCAAGCAGCTCCTCTACTTATCTTTGCAATTCTTTTGTTTCTTCCGGATTGCTTCTATAAGCAGGCCTATTAAGAGTTTGTGATCCCGGCAAAAAATCAATTTGATGCTCTATTCCTCTTAAAGGTGGTAAACCTTTAGGAAGATCCTCAGGAAAAATATCTTCAAAATCCTGCAAAAGGTTAGAAACAACACTAAGCAAAGAGGATGTTAGTGAATTATTATTAACCAGAACTTTTTTATAAGTGAGCAAGATAATAGGCAGCTCTTCTTTTTTTGCAATTAAACACTCTTTGGCTTTTGCAAAGCTCACATTTTTTTCAATCTTAGCCTCTTTCCTTTCACCAATGCTTTCTTTTTTTCCACTCTTCCCTACCTTTTCCTTTAACTCATTGCTGGCCTCTCACTCCTCAAGCCTCACTTCATATTTTTCCTCTTTTATTTTCCTCTCAGTCTCTCATTTAGATCCCTCCCCATGTTTCCCCATTGATTCTTTCATCCTTTTTTGATCTTCATACACTTGGGAAGGAGTTAAAGGCGCAAGAATGTACTTCTTGCCATTATGCTCAAGAGAGTATTTATTTTTTCTCCCATCATGGAAAGCACTCCTATCATACTGCCATAGGCGCCCCAACAACATATGACAAGCTTTCATGGGTACTATATCACATAGAACTTCGTCAACATACCTTCCAATCTTGAAGGAGAACATGCAATGCTTATTCACCTTGACCTCTCCACTATCATTGAATCATTGCAACCTATAAGGTCTTGGTTGCTTCGTCCATTCCAACCCTAACTTTTCCACCAAATATACACTCACAACATTAGTACAACTCCCAATATCAATTATTATAGAACAAATTTTATCTTTAATCCCACACCGAGTATGGAATATGTTTTCCCTTTGTTCTTCATTAGAGTGGACCAAATTAATGTGCATAAGCCTCCTAACCAAAAAATTCATCCCACTATCAATTTGCTCCATCTTTTCTCCTTCTTCACTCTCTACAATTTTTTCTTCTTGTTCTTCACTTGCACGTTTTTCACTCTCATATCCCCCATCCTCTTTGATTAGAATGTTTCTTTTACTTTGGCATTCATAAGCCTTATGCCCTCTCCTTTGACATTTGAGACATTGAATAGAAGAAGTAGAATTAGAAGTTTTAGTAAAAGAACTTACCCCCTCCTTGGATTCCAATTTGCTCCTTCCATTGTCTTCATGTAATTTAGGAGTAGGTGTCTCCTCAGATTTCGGCCATTGCTTCTTTGGAATAGTAGTTAGCGGCTTCTCTATGAGCTAGATTGTTGTCTCCTTTTGTTGTCTTTCTACCTTTACACTGATTCAACTAACTCATCTAAAGTCACATATTGTTGTAATTCTACTACATGAGCTATTCCTTATTTAAACCATTAAAAAACCTAGCTATTATAGCCTCCTCTTCCTCCATACAATTAGCTTGGATCATAGCCATATCCATAGCCTTAAAGTATTTATCCACAAACATGGACCCTTGCTTCAAAGTTTGAAGCTGTTGTTGTATATCTCACTGAAAGTGTGATGGCACAAATCTCTTCCTCATTACCCTCTTCATCTCAACTGAAGTAGCAATGAGTGCTTGTCCTTCTTGCAATCTGTCCCAAGAAAGCTTTTTCCACCAGACTGATGCATAGTAAAAAAAAACTCAACAGCAGCAAGTTTAACCTTCTTACCCTCAGAATAGTTGTGGCAGTCGAAGATGGCTTCAACCTTTCTCTCCCAATCAAGGTACAAGTCTGGATCCCTTGTTCCTTTGAAAGATGACATCTTCATATTTATACTAGTTATATTATCATCTTCTATTCTTCCTCTTTGTCCCCTCCTATCTCTTATTACCCTATCGAAATCAATATCATCATTAAAATCATCTATAAGGTTTTCTTGATTTACAACGGTGGCAGAGAGTACATTTCTCCTAGCTTAGGGTCTAGCATTATTTCCCCTCCTAAGTTCAACTATTGTAATATTTTGCTTAGTAATGGTGTCTCTCATCTCTTGGAATTGCAAATTCCACCTTTCAAATTGTTGGTGCATAACTTGCAAGGTGAAATCATTCCTTCCTTTGATTTCAGCTTCTTGAGGAACCTTTTGTTCATCATCACTACCTGTACGAGACATCCTGAACAAAGCAATATATATCTGTCAATTTGTCTTTTCCCTCTAATGTTCTCATTTGTCTTGCCTTTTTCCACTCAAAGCAACTCTTGGTCGTTAATCTTTAGATTTATTAATAAACCTTACTAGTCACAACCATTAGTGATAAGAATATGGAGTTAGAAAAAGAAAAACAAAGTGAATGACCAAACATAGGAATATTAGGAATTGGTTAGTAGGAAAAAAAAGAGGAAAGCATTTAGGAAACCCAAAACCCACGAGAATAAGGAAAGAAGTTACATTAATAATACTTGATAACAACACGATAGGGGTTCAAAAATTACTAAAGAAAAACAAGAAAAATCAAGAAAGCGAAAGCTAAAAGAAAGTAGAGAAACGAAAAAGAAGACAGATATTACAGATAGATTGAATTCAAGAAAGAGTTTCTTGAACTCAAGAAGTCTATTCTTGAAGTTGAATCCTAACAACAACAATTAGCTAACGAAGAACTAAACGCCTTTGATAGAGAAATAAAAACAAGAGATAGATTGTGAAACCCGACCCTTTAGAATATCAAGAACAATAATAAGACTAAACTTATCACCTTTCTTGAATACCTAGAAGTGACCTCAAATTTCGAATAGGGTTTAATCTTACCACCTTAAATTGATTCTTGAAGGTTGAAGAATAAATCCAAGAGTAGCCATATACAAGAGTGCAAGAAAAATCTCACCATTTTTATTGACAATAGTCTAAGTCTAAAAGCAAAGAAGATACCCCTTTATATAGAGAGGGGGTCACGAAATTCTACCTACAAAATAAGGAAATAAAGTCCTAAACTACTTTTGACAACAAGTCCAACTACCATAGGAAAAAGGTAAAAACCTAGGAAATAAAAACTAAGTCAATCTTGGAAAGTAATTCCAATAATCTAAGGAAAAGAAAAACAAAACCTTAACTGCCTAAGAAAGCATTAAATATGTCCCAACAAACTAGGAAACAAAATAATGAACTTCGACTCCTTCTCTTAAGTCTTGGCCGCCCCCCTTCCCCCCCGAGCTGACGTGGGCGCCAATTAGCTCCTTTGTGGGTTGATTTAGGCGCCTAATTTAGGGCCTCCTTCGCCGGTTCTTGGACCCCAATCTACCTCCTTTTTGACTTGGACTTGGACTTGGATCATGAAATGAGTGTAGCACTTAGCTAAATCCTCTCCTTTATTCTTGAGCTCTTCTTCCACCATTAGCTCCTTCTTGATCTCCCATTGAAGCCCAACAACCTTGTCTTGCTTCTCCTTAGCATGAGATCTTGTGAATGGCTTTTTTAGTGCTTTTAAAGCTTTATCCTTGTCCGTGGAGCTATCAAAATGGCATCCAACTTCCTCAAGGTTCGCGAAAAACCTACCACAAAGTCCATAGTAATGCGCTTCTACTTCCACTCTGCCATATCAATCTTCTAAAGCAAACCATCCGATTTCTGATGCTCATACTTGACTTGTTGGAAATTCAAACACCTAGAAACATACCCAATAATGTCTTTCTTCATCCTCCTCCACCAATAATACTGCTTTAAGTCACGATACATCTTCCTAGCACCTAGATGAATGGAATGTTGCGAATTATAAGCCTCCTCTTGAATCAACTCTCTCAAGCTGTTGATATTAGGAACACAAATTCGACCATGATGTTGGAACATACCATCATTACGAACAGTCATCTTCTTAGTGGCAAGACTTAATGCGCTCAAACAAGGACGACCCAGATACAATACAAGCAAGGACTCAGCTCGGCTCCAAAATATCAAATCTCACCAATCTATTGGCCAACTCCTAAACATCTGTGGCTAAAGGTCTCTCCGCAGCTGGAATGGATGCTAAACTCCCCATGCTCTCCGCCTTCATACTCAAGGTCTGCAACCACACTGGCCTTCCATAAAAAATAAATAATAGTGATATCATAATCCTTCAGTAGCTCCAACCACCTCTGCTGCCTCAAATTCAAATCCTTTTTTTTCAAAGAGATATTGGAGACTCTGATAATCTGTATACACCTCACAAGACACACCATATAAGTAATGTCTCGAAATGTTGAGTGCGTGTACAACAACCGCTAGCTCCACTTAGTAATGCCGTTTGGGTTAACTAATGCACCTAGTACCTTCATGAGGTTAATGAACCACATCTTTAAGTATTTTCATGAAAAAATTTTAGTTGTTTATTTTGATGATATTATGATCTTTTTTAAATCTTTAGAAGAGCATGTCGAACATTTGAAACAAGTTTTTAATGTGCTTAGGGAGCAACAATTGTATGCAAATCTATCCAATTGCACTTTTTGTGTAGATAAGGTAGTTTTCTTGGGTTTTGTTGTGAGTTCTAGAGGTGTTAAGGTAGATGAAGATAAAATCGAAGTGATTAAAGATTGGCCTACACCTAAGAGCATTACTGAAGTTAGAAGTTTTCATGGACTTGCTAGCTTTTATAGGAGATTTGTTAGAGATTTTAGTTCAATTGTCGTACCTTTAACTGAAGTCACTAAGAAGGATAGGGTCCTTAATTGGGAAAAAGAACAAGAGCATGCATTTAATATTTTGAAGGATAAATTGTGTTCTGCTCCTTTGTTACAATTACCTGATTTTAATAAGTCCTTTGAAATTGAATGTGATGCATCTCGTAGAGGTGTTGGGGCTGTTTTAATGCAAGATTCTAAACCAATCGTTTATTTTAGTGAGAAGTTGAATGGGGCTGCATTGAATTATTCTACTTATGATAAAGAATTGTATGCCTCGGTAAGGGCTCTTGCTACATGGCAGCATTATTTGTGGCCAAAGGATTTTGTGATAAAAACTGACCATGAGTCTTTAAGATACTTGAAAAGCCAAGGTAAATTGAATACAAGACATGCCACATAGGTTGAATTCATTGAGACTTATCCTTATGTGATTAGCAACAAGCAAGGTAAAGACAATATAGTTGCTGATGCACTTTCAAGAAGGTACGCTCTTATTTCTACTCTTACTTCTAAATTTATGGGATTTGATCAGATTAAGGATTTTATACGTTGATGATTCTGATTTTGATGTAGCATTTTTGGCATGTTCAAATGGACCTCTTGAGAAGTATAACCTGAAAGATGGGTTTCTTTTTAAGGAGAATAAGCTTTGTGTACCTTATTGTCTTTGTGAGAAGTTTTGTGAGGGAAGCACATTGTCGCGGGCTTATGGGACACTTTGGTGTGCCTAAAACACTTAACATCCTTGCTGAAAATTTTTTTTGGCTTAATATGAGAAAAGATGTAGAAAGATTTTGTGCTCAATGCCTTGAATGCAAATAAGCTAAATCTAAAGTGTTGCCACATGGTTTATACACGACATTACCTATGCCTATTTCACCTTGGATTGATATTTCTATGGACTTTGTGTTAGGACTGCCTAGAACAAGATATGGTAAGGATAACATCTTTGTTGTGGTAGATAGGTTCTCAAAAATGGCTTGTTTTATTCCTTGTTTAAAAACTAATGATGCTTCTCATGTTATTTATTTATTTGTTAGAGAAGTTTTTAAATTGCATGGTATACCTCGATCGAACTATTGTTAGTGATAGGGATGTTATGTTTCTAAGCCACTTTTGGCGTGTGCTTTGGAGAAAATTAGGAACAAAATTGTTATTTTCTACTTCTTGTCATCCATAAACTGATGGGCAAACTGAGATAGTAAATAAAACCTTAGGAAATATGTTAAGGGCTGTTCTAAAAGGAAAATTAACTTCTTGGGAGGATCACTTGCCTATGGTAGAATTTACTTACAATCGAACTGTTCATTCATCTACAGGTTATTCTCCTTTTGAAGTTGTTTATGGCTTTAACCCCCTTACACCCCTTGACTTATTGCCTTTGCCTACTAAATGAGATGGCTAGTCTTGATGGAAAAAAGAACTGATTTGATGAATACTATTCATGAGCATACGAGACTTGCAATAGAGAAGAAGAATGAGCAAACAACTTTACGATGAAATAAAGGTCGAAAACCAGTAATATTCTAACTTGGTGATTTGGTTTGGGTTCATATGAGGAAGGAGAGATTTCCTTCAAAAAGGAAGAAATTGCACTCTATAGGAGATTGGCCATTTAAAGTACCTAAAAGAATTGGAGATAATGCTTACAAATTGGACCTTCCGGTGAGTTTCAAGTAAGTGCTACTTTCAGTGTTGCTAACTTATCCTTGTTTGATGTAGGTTCAAATTTGAGGACAAATTCTTTTCAAGAGGAGGGGAACGATAGCTTCACAAACAAGGATAAAGCTTTAGAAGCACCAAAAAAGCTATTCACAAGGTCTCAAGCTAAGGAGAAGAAAGACAAGGTTGTTGGGCTTCAATGGGAGATCAAGGAGGAGCTAATGGTGGAAGAAGAGCTCAAGAATAATGGAGAGGATTTAGCTAAGTGCTACACTCATTTCATGGTCCAAGTCCAAGTTCAAGAGTATATAGATTGGGGTCCAAGCACCAGGCAAGGAGGCCCTAAATTAGGCGCCTAAATCAACCCACAAAGGAGCTAAATTGGTGCCCAAGTCAGCTCAAGGGGGGCAGCCAAGACATAGGAGAAGGATTCAAAGTTCCTTATTTTGTTTCCTAGTTTGTTAGGACATATTTGATGCTTTCCCAGGTAGTTAAGGTTTTGTTTTTCTTTTCCTAATATTATTGGAATTACTTTCCAAGATTGACTTGGTTTTTATTTCCTAGGTTTTTATCTTTTCCTATGGTAGTTGGACTTGTTGTCCAAAGTAGTGGAATTTATTTCCTTATTTTTAAGGTAGAATTTGGTGAACCCCTCTCTATTTATAGGGGTATCTTCTTTGATTTTAGACTTAGACTATTATCAATTAAAAAATGTGAGATTTTTCTTGCACTCTTATATGTGACTACTCTTGAATTTATTCTTCAACCTTCAAAACTCAATTTAAGGTGGTAAGATTAAACCCTATTTAGAATCATAGATCACTTCTAGGTATTCAAAAAAGGTGATAAGTTTAGGCTTATTGTTGTTCTTGTTATTCTAAAGGGTCGGGTTTCACAATCTATCTCTTGTTTTTAATTCTCTATCAAAGGCGATTAGTTCTTAATTAGCTAATTGTTGTTGCTAGGATTCAACTTCAATAATAGACTTTCTAAATTCAAATAAACTCTTTCTTGAATTCAATCTATCCGTAATTACTGTCTTCTTTTTTGTTTCTCTACTCTCTTTTAGCTTCCGCACGTTTCTTGATTTTTCTTATTTTTCTTTAGTAATTCTTGTACCTTATCGTGTTTTATTGACCAAATTGACGCACTTCATTCTGTTCATGACTTCTGTTGCAATCCAAAATCCACCAATTATAGTACGTAACTCAACCCGCTAGGTAAGCCAAATAACAACCAACACAATCTAGTAATAATGATAAGAGTCAAAGCAGTAAACTAATTGAATTTTATACAATTGCCCAAGGACTGGTAGTACAAGTCATGAGCCACTCAGACTTAGATTTACAAAGCTGGTATAAATACAACCTCTGTTTGGAATCTTCAATGTGAGCTCTTTTTGTATAGAAGCGTCAACTCCAAGATCTACACGCAAGGTGCAGAAGTGCAGTATGAGTACAACCGACCCCATGTACTCAATAAGTAACAAATCTAACCTCAGGTTGAAAGTAATGACGAGCTCACAAGATGGTCAACTACAACACTAATGGCCAATAACAAATCGTAATAATATAATGAGGACAGTAAAGGTAAATAACTAAAGAGATATTATGCTCAGCTCGTTCACAGTTACGGGAAAGAAGACATACTTTTCAAGTATAACAGTTGAAGTCCAAATCTTATCACTGAAAATCAACTAAACACGAGTTTATCAAAATAACTGTGTTTTCCAATTTCCTAACATCAGATAAGAATATCCGTTTACCAGTTAGCATGAGGAAATTATGTCTCTATGCTTGCATGTCAATATACATGTCAAGTCATCAAATGTCATAATATCGTCTAGCATGAGAAAAATACATCTCTATGCCTACATGTCAAATCATCAAATGTCATATTACCGCCTAGCATGAGGAAGATATATTTGTATGCATACCTGTCAAATATACATGTCGAGTTAATGATTCATAGTAATATCATCGAGTACACTCACACTCAGCACACTCAAGGTGCCTGGCTCAACTGCCCCACTTCATGACACACACAATCACTCAGCAATATATGTGTCGCGGCAGTTGAAGGTTCATGAGAAGAATTACCCAGTTCATGACCTAGAGTTGGTAGCCATTGTTCATGCGCTGAAGATTTGGAGGCATTACCTATACAGCGTGTCATGTGAGGTGTTCACGGATCATCGGAGTCTACAATATTTGTTTAAGCAAAAGGATCTCAACTTTAGGCAGACGAGGTGGTTGGAGCTATTGAAAGACTATGATATCACCATTTTGTATCATCCCGGGAAGGCCAATATGGTGGTAGATGCCTTGAGTAGGAAGGCTGTGAGTATGGGTAGCCTTGTGTATATTCTGGTTGGGGAGCGGCCGCTAGCATCAGATGTTCAGGCTTTGGCCAATCAGTTGGTGAGGTTAGATGTTTCGGAACCCAGTCGTATTCTAGCTTGCACGATCTCTCAGTCTTCTTTGTATGAGCGCATCAGAGAGCGTCAATATGATGACTTTGTCCTTAAGAAAACAATACGGCACGGTGGTGCCAAGCAGGTCACTATTGGTGATGATGGGGTGTTGGGGATGCATGGTCGTATTTGTGTGTCCAATGTGGATGGGCTTCGCGAGTTAATTCTTGAGGAGGCCTACAGTTCTCGGTATTCCATTCAAACTCGATGTTTGAATTGTCAGCAAGTAAAAGTACCGCATCAGAGGCCTGGTGGTTTGTTTCAGAGGCTTGAGATTCCTAAGTGTAAGTGGGAGCGTATTACCATGGATTTCGTTGTTGGGCTCCCATGGACTCAGAAGAAATTCGATGCAATATGGGTCATTGTGGACAGGTTGACCAAGTCGGCACATTTCATTCCAGTGGCAGTTACCTATTCTTCAAAGCAGTTAGCTGAGATCTATATCTGCGAGAGCGTTCGTCTTCACGGTGTTTCGGTGTCCATCATTTCTGATCGAGGTACGCAGTTCACCTCGACCTTCTAGAGAACCGTACAATGTGAGTTAGGCATACGGGTTGAGTTAAATATCACATTTCACCCCCAGACGGACGGACAGTACGGGCGCACCATTTAGATTTTAGAAGATATGCTTCGCACTTATGTTATTGATTTCGGGGGTTCTTGGGGTCATTTCTTGTCTCTTACGGAGTTTGCCTATAACAACAGCTACCAGTCGAGTATTCAGATGGCCCCCTATGAGGCATTGTATGGGAGGCGATGTTGTTTGCCAGTTGGTTGGTTTGAGCCGGGAGAGGCTCGGTTGTTGGGTACCGATTTGGTTCAGGATGCAATGGAAAAGGTCTAGGCGATTCAGGATCGACTTCTCACAACTCAGTCTAGGAAGAAGAGTTATTGCGATCGTAGAGTTCGTGATGTTGCATTCATGGTTGGAGAGAGCGTTTTGCTCCGAGTTTCACCTATGAAGGGTGTGATGAGGTTCGGAAAGAAGGCCAAGTTGAGCATTGCTTGGGAGCTTACGGTTTCATGTTCTATTTTACTCCTCGATGGAGGTTCTTTTCACCCTTCCCTCACGGTACTACTTCGCTATCAATCAACAAGGTGTATTTAGCCTTGGAAAGTGGTCCTCGCTAATTCACACCGGATTCCACGTGCCCCAAGCTAGACCTAGGTTAATCAGACCTTTTGAGATTTTTGAGAGAGTGAGTGAGCTGGCCTACATGTTTTCATTGCCACCTAGTTTATCAGCAGTCCATGCGATGTTCCATGTCTCCATGCTCTGAAAGTATCACGGTGATCTATCCCATGTGTTAGATTTCACTTCCAATTGCACAAGGAATTTGACTTATGAGGAGGAGCCGGTGGCCATTCTAGTCCGGAAGTTGAGGTCTAAGATTTATCCTTCAGTTCGAGTGCAGTGGAGAGGTTAGCCGGTCGAGGCAGCCACGTGGGGTTCCGAGTCGGACATGTGGAGTAGATACCTACACCTTTTCACCAATTCTGGTACTTTTCTATGTCCGTTCGAGGACAAAGTTTTGTTTAAGAGGTGGAGAATATGATGATCCGATAGGTCATTTTTAGTTTTAGCCTTCATTTCTGTGTTTCGAGACCTCGAATAGTTCCATTTAGCCCTCCTTGATTTGCGTGTGCAGTCCCTATCTTTTATTTAGAAAATTTTTATGTGAAAAACTAAAGAAAAATATAAAATTTAGCCTTAAAAATAATTTGAGTTGACTACGGTCAACATCTTGTGGGTCCGTATCATGATTTGGGACTTGGGTGTATGCACGGAATTGAATTCAGAAGTCCCAAACTTGATTTAACGTGATTTGTTAAAAATTAATAATTTAACGTAAGTTGACTTTGTTGCTACTGGGTTCGGGTTTCGTTTTCGGAACTTGGTATAAGTTCACTTCACTATTTATGACTTGTCTGCAAAATTTGGTTCAAAATGGAGTTTATTTGACGTAATTCGGACGTCCGGTTGTAAATTTGGAAATTCTTACTTTTCTTTAAAAATTTCATTATTTTGATGTCTGATTCGTAGTTCTAGGTGTTATTTTGATATTCTGATTGCGCGAGCGAGTTTATACAATGTTATTACACTTGTGTGCATTTTGGTTTGGAGCCCGAGGGGCTCGGGTGAGTTTTGGATAGGCTACAAAGTGATTTTGAACTTAGAAGGTTGCTGGTTTTTCACTATTGCTGCTATCTGGTGCATTGTGCTTCGCGATCGCGAAGCTACTCTCGCGATCGTGAAGGGAAACTTGGGCCTGGGGTGGTTTTCTTCTACGCGAACGCGGGGAACCGATCTCGAACGCATAGCATTGGGGGCTTACCCTTCGCAAACGCGACCATCCTCTCGCGAACGCGAAGGTTTATAGGATTCAGGGGGAGTTGGTCAGTAGCTCTACACGAACGAGAGCCCAGGCTCACGAACGTGAAGGCTAAGGGGGACAGGCCATCCCGAACGCGAAGGCCACTTGGGCCACTGTTCTTCGCGATCGCGTCCGGCCCTTCGCGAACGCGAAGAAGGCCTGATGCCCTGTGATTTAATTATCCCAAAATTGGGATTTTATCCATTTTTCACCATCTCCACATTAGAGCTCGGCCTAGAGGCGATTTGGAAGAAGATTTTCATTCCCATTTCATAGGTTTGTATATTTTAACTCATTTTTCTTCTATTTCCATCAACACCCATTGATTTCTAACCTTAATCTATGCTCTTTCATGATAGAAAATTAGAGATTTTGGTACAATTGAGGATTTTTGTAAAATTGAGGTTTAGACCTCAAATTAAGGTCGGATTTCGAAACTAATCACATAATCGGACTCGGAGGTGAATGGGTGATACATGCCAGATGAGGTTGCCTAACGATTTCCAAGTCAACATCATAGCATTGGAGTGCTTTAAAGGAATTAAGATCAAGAAAGCTATACGTGTAATAATTGACTACACTTAGCTCCTTATTATTAACTTAGGGGTTTTGCGTTATTTGTAACCAAATAAGCACTCTAGTATAAATAGCCCTCAAGATTTTTATTTTAGGTAGACTTGATGAATGATAAACTTGAAGGCATGTAAGTGTCACACTCATCTTTTAATTAATGCATTTATATTTATATCTTTAATTTCTTTATTGCTTTGTTTATGCTTTTATTAATGTTAAATTAGTTTTAGTTGGTGAGCAATTAGTAGTGAATGCATTGATCTCTTGAGAGTTTTCATAGCTTAGAGTTACAATTGATTGAGTTCGTAAATGTAATTAGACTTCATATTCAAATTAATTCTTGTTATTCCAATCAATTGTAGGTCTAGCTCTTATTTTGATTTTGCGTGATTTTCTATATCCATATTTTCATTCATAATTCCTATCATCTTGATATCAGAACAGAAGTCAAGGATTTGTCCATCAATCCTTGGATTTTGTTTTGATTATCATCAAAATCTGGAAATTGTTTTATGAAAATTCCAAAAATATGTATTGTTAAGGTTCATCCGTTGGTTTGGGTTTCCAAAATAAGAAATCATACATGTTTTTCTTCTATTTGTTCGAAGATTTTGATCTCTGTCGAATTTTGAGCCCGATAACTTGTTGAAATCCACTGAATTCGTCGTTATCAGTTGAAAATCGGTAACTCATCACTGATTTTGAGCTGAAGTTCGAAGATCTGAAGGGAAATTTTTATCACACAACATCATCGCACCTCGGAGAAGTTGGGTTGTTTTGATTCTGAAATTAGGGTTCGAAAATCGATTAGGTGTTTCTTAAATTCGTCGGCAAGTCAATTATGATATCGAAATCTGAAGATTGAGATCCTTTTGGGGCTGATTTGTTAGGGTTTGGTCAGAAAACTTTCAAACGGAATCTGCGAAGAACACGACAAGCTGGGTTCTTCTGATTTCGTGGTCGTATCTAAAAATTAATAACTGGGGATTGTTTTTTGTGTTGAATGGAGCTCGTATATCAAATTTGAACTCGTTGTGTGAAGATTTGAGTGAGACTGAACTGAGAACTTTTAGCCGAGCTTGAATCAGTCGAAGAACACTTGTTTCGATTGAAGAACTTCCCGAACTGATTCGAGTCGATTTGAGCAGCCGGTAAATCAAAGAGGAACACCTGTAGAGCTGATTCGAGTTGATTTTAGATTGGAAAATTTTCGGAGTCGATTCTCTCAAGAAGACGAAGAACTGCTGCAACTGATTTGCAACTGAAAATTGCAGCTGTGTTCTCCGTTATCTAGGACTCGTTTGCAACTGAATTAACGCCACGAACTTCAATTCATCGCTATGATTCAGGTTTGGTTTTCTAAATTGTACAGCTTGGTTTGGCTTCTGAACTTCTTAGAGGGGAGTTGAGACTTTGATTGAGTTTAAAAACTGAACTACTACTTGATCGTCTGAGTTGATTGAGTTGAATTCGTAAGTTTGACTCGAGTTCCTTATTCCAATTGTGATTCCCCTGCGACTTGTGTGAGTTGCTGAACTTATCCTTGTTTTTTTCTGCTTGTTTGAATTAAATGTGATTGAGTTGAAATCTATTGTAGCTGTTGCAAGTTTGACAATCCATCTTTGTGTTGCGACTTGAGATTGATTACTCGAATTGAGAACTGAAGATTTCTTCTTGTGTTGCTGTTGTCATTGAGTTTGATAGAGGGGACTCCTTGTTGAATTGTGAACTGAAAACTCTTCTTTGATTGTTGGATTGAATTTATGAGTTTAGATCATTTGCTGCTATTGAAATTGTTGAATCAGCCTTGCTAATTGCTGACTAGAATCTGCTGAAATCTGCAAGTTTGGATTACTGATTCTGCACTTGAATAAGCTGTTCTACAATTGTGAACCTCTGAGAATTGTTTCTGGGATTCTGTTACTGTATTAAAGATCTGATCAGTTCTTTGAAAACTGAAGTCCAGAAATTTGGAAATACTGAGCTGAAAGGAGCAGAAATTGTGCTGAATTATTTCTGGACAGTGTTACTACTGATTTGCGATTGAAAACATATTAGTTTGGATTAGTTCTGCCCAGTTTGAGTTGCAGTATTTTGCACAAGTTTTAGCTGCAAATTGTGCAGTAGTTTAGCTGCAACTTGAAGAAGAAAATTGGCAGAGAAATTGCATCATTTCAGTTGTGTTTCAACAGCTTCCAATAGCAGGCTGATATTCCCAGGACATTGCAGAAACTCCAGAACAGAAAATACAGTCTTAGTGCAGCTGATTTTCTGCACTGATTGAACTTGAAAGAAGCTGCAGATCTGATCATGTTTCAGCACTCTTCCTGCACTATGGAGCTGTGTTTGGGAGCCAAAGTTAGCTGCTAGTATCTGCTGAGAAGGGTCCTCAATTGAGCAGTAAATTGAGTTGAAAATCTGCAGTACTTTGAGCAGTAAACCTGCCCTGTTTCTGCCCTGTTTGGTTCCAAAATTGCTGAGCTTTTTTCTGCTATGGACTGAAAGGTTTTGCATCTGTTGTGTGAGCATCTACATATCAGTTGCATCAGTTGGTTAAGTTGAAAGGTTGAGCATAGTATCAATTCCAGAAAATTAAAAAAAGTCCAGAGAGTTCAAAGTTCAGAAGTTCATAGATTTCTGTCCAGTTTTCTTTTCTTTCCTGTTGTTAATCTTTTCTTCTTGTTTGTTTATTCTAAACTAGTGTAAACTTGATATTAGTTCATATTAAGTTTTAACCTAGTTTTTTTGTGTGCCTTAATTTTGTTTCGTGCCAATTTTTTTCGTGTTTTTCTCTTTTATTATCGTTGTGAATTGCTTGGTTCAAGTCCATTTGTTTTTAATTGTCCGTCCTTGTGAATACACAACTTTCACTCCACCCCGAAGACGGTTGGAACTTGTTGTGGAAACCTTGGGACTTAAGTTTGTTAGCAATTTTGACATTCACTACTTGAGCGGAAAAAGGCAAGAGTGAATAGGACTTGAAGCACGCAAAAGCCAATTGGTGCAAAGTGTGATACACGGGGGTTGAGCGACATCGAGTGAGCTTGGTGAGGACTTTACTACTAACTTTTTTGCTCGTTTTGTAGGTATCATGGAGTACAAACAAACTTCTAGTCCTAATTGTGATCCAAGGAGTGAGACTCCGATGCATAAAGTTGTATCAAATGCTCTATGACATTAATGAGAAGGTTACCACCATAAGTGAGAAGGTTACCAATAGTACCATATGGTAACACAAAACGAATTCAAGGTTGAATTCCATGATGGAAGAATCTCACTTGAGGCGACAAGGAAGGGAAAGTAGTATGACACTTACTAATTCCTCTACTACACGCTCTCTTTCACAAGTGCGATAAATGCTTCAAAGAGGAAAACCGCAACATAACCAACATTTCCAAATACCACAAAACCTTCCAAAGCGACCACATTCACCAAAGGGACATTATTTTCTTCCACCAAACTACCGACTACCTACCCACTACCAACACCAACCACCATTTATACCTCAAGCATACACACCCATAATACCACCACCCCAAATGACCCAACCTAGACTACCAATGAATCTACCTCCCAAACATATGCCTCAACTACAACAAAGGAGGGACAATCTCCTTCTTCCACCACTCATACCACCACTCGTGCCACCTCAAGAATTCGAATGATGAACAACCCACTTTTTCAACATGATCAAGAGAATACCTTGAATGAGTTGGACAACATCCAACAAGTTTTCAATGACAAATATAGGGGGGATGAAGTGAACCAAAGGGAAAGAGGCCAAATGATTTTGAGAACATCATTGAAAAATGCAAAGAGAAAAAGTAAGGCTGAGAGATAAAAGATAGAGAGAAGCGAGGGAGAGAAAAGAGACAACTCTAGAGTGGAAAAAGGAGAGAAAGTGTGAAGTGAAGTGCATGAGTTGTCACAAGAAAAGAATGAAGAGCTTGAAAAGCAATTGAGAGAAAAGAAAGAGGAAAAACAAAAAGAGAGTGAGGATTTTCCTTATTCAAATGCTAATAACCTATCTTCTTTCTCTAGTTGTTTTGTATCTTGTGAGGGAACTTTTGGAGATGAATTATAAAGTGAAGTTCAATCTACTTTGATGAACTTGGAAGAAGATCAAGCTACCTTTTCAAGAGAACTTTTGAAATGCAATGAAGAAGTTCAAGGTAAAGAGAATTTCACTCTAAAAGAGCTTCAAAGTGAAATAGCTTATCCTTCTACTCATTATACTTTAGTTGATTGTGGTGACACTTTGAGTTTGAAAGATAGCTATGACATTGATGAGTTTGATACTTCTTTATCTTGTAATGAAAAAAACAGTTATGGCTCACAATTAGCTAGGAGTTCTTGTTTATTATTGGATGATTCTAGTTCTTTGTTAAATGACACCTTAACTACTGATGTATGTGATGTTGAATCTTATGATACCCCACCTTTATGGGATGATGCATGTGAAGATTCTTTTGACTCTACTTTAACTTTGTTGGAAGAAAGTTTTGACCTTTATGAAGAAATGAGTCAAGAAGAATGTGTTGATGATTCTTTGATTCAATTTTCATTCCTTTGGCAAAAAGATTCAATTTTTATGTTGAAATGAACAAATGTGAGTATGGAGATGCTTTATTGGAGAGTGAGCAAGTTACTTACAGTGACATAAATATAGAAGAAGAAAACTTACATTTGTATTCCAATGAGTTGACATCTTTTGTATTTGTTTTTGACGACTCTTATGCATATTTATGTGATGATTTTGTTGAGTGTGAAAAGGAAAGTAAAGTTTTTGATGCTAGCACTAGTATTAGTTGCTTTACTTATCTTATTCCTATTTTTAAAGAACATTCTTATTGGATTTTGCTAATGCTTCTATGAGAAAAGGTAAGAATGTTTCTTTTGGTGTTTTGAGTGACCATTTTGAGCAAAAAGAACCTAACTTTATTGATTATTTTGTGAAGGTTCAACAAGAGAAAGTTGCTAAGGATAAGAAAGGCCTTGAACTAACATTTTGGCATACTTTTTGTCAAGAGCTTTTTCTTTTGCCCAAAAGCAAGAATGTTATGTATGTTTGGCTTATGCTTATCTTGTGTTTATCTAAGGTCATTGAGGTAAAGACTCTTAATTTTGAGTATTGTGATATTCTTTATATGATGATTCATGATGAGCTTGGCATATTTCTTAAGTTGTCATGTGAAGTTGTTGGAAAGTGTGTAGATATTTGGGGATTAAAAAATGTGTTTGACCTCGGAGTTGTTTCGTTTCATGGTGAAGTGTCTTTCTTTGGATTTGAGAGTACGATTTTTATTGCTTCTTATGAAAAACACTTGGTTATATCATAAAAGTGGGCACTTTGTTGAGGATTTTTCAAGATTGTGGTTTTGTTGGAAGCAAGAAACTTTACACCTCTCTTGATTCTTCTCATGAGTATTAGTTTCCTTATAGTCAAGTTTGTGTCATTTGTGTTAGAGATGTGTTCTTTATAGATTATGACACATGGCTATATCATAAGTGTGTCACTTTTGAGTGCAAGCTTGTGATCTTTGATCTTTTAGCTTGGACATACAATGCTTTGATTGTGATTGGCTTGGTATTTATGTTTGCCCCTTTCTTGGTTTTACAAGGTCCAAATTCAAGGTCGACATGTTGAGGAATATTATAACATGTACTCTTGGGATAAGAATAGGGTGCTTAACATGATAAGGAGATTATGTTATGAGTTATTTTAGTCGTATAATAGTCGTGTATTACGTTTTGAAATCAAGCGAGTTGTGGAACAAACGCTAGCAAAGGTCATCACAAGTTACATTCATAAATGTGCTGAAAATTAGGTCAAATGTAGTTGTGATTTTCTCCCAATATACTTGAAATTTGTTACACCCTGTGCGTCCCAAGGTGATGTATAATAAATATGAGACTTGTTAATCATAATTTAAATGAGTGTAATGTCATAATATGACTATATCTGATGTTTGTATATAAAATATAAAGTTTGGGAAAAATCGGATTTAAGTTGCGGAAAAACGGACTACGGATTTGCCTTGTAACGAAGCTTTTGAGCAGTACATTTCGTGTGTTATATAAGGTCTTTTTGGGACATATTATATACCAAATTGAAGGTCTTGGAATGTAGTTTCCAATACTCTTAACCATTCATTCATACGATGTCTGGATGAAAAGAAATGAGCCTCTGAATAAGGGTCAATGCTAGGGTGTCAAGTTAGCACCTCTTTGACTTTTCAAAAATTGATATATATATATATATATAGGTTTTAAGTCATCTTTCTCTTCATTTTTCATAGAACACGACCAGAGAACCCCCATAACCTATCCTTAAGCTCTCTACAAGGGTTTCAAAAAAGATTAACATCCCGGGTACGAAATCAAGAAGCGATAACATTAGAACGATCCCTACGACATAAGTATCCTTATACTGTCTCTCTTTTTCTTTGTAGTTTGAGTTTTAGAAGGTACTTCATAGTTAAGAAAATGCCTACTTTCTGTATTTAAGCTTTTAAATATAAAGGAAGGTTGATACATGCTTTTCCTATTAGTTAGAACTCACAGGACGGTGATCGGAAGCTGTGAGTTTGATTTATTCCACTTTTAGCAGATTGTTTTGTAGTCCACTCGTGTTAGCCTCTTGTGTTGCTGATTTATGGAGTTTGGAAGGATAAAGGGCGTGGAGAAACGCCACATGTGGTAGGGTAGTTGGATGGTCGCTCGTTCTTGCAGTTTCAGGCTACTTGATAACTTATTGATTGTGTGTGTTATAGTATATTTGGGGTTCTTGTTGTATTAAAGGTCCCAAATTGTAGTTATGTTGTTTTCGAGTTGCTAATTGTATTGTGTTGTTGTCTCGCCTATAGTAGTCTTGAGGGAGCAGTAAAATCAGGGGAAATGCTGCCCGTTTTTCTTTTTTACAGATTAAGTTACTTTCGTTATATAAATGAGAGAGTGATTCGTAACTTGACAATGGCTTCATTGTCGTTGTCGTAGATTAAGGTGCAGTGTGCCGAGTTTAGCATTGTTACTGGACATATTTCTATAAGGTATGTTAAGGCTATCCCTTCTTTCCTTTTGGCATGATCCATATGATACAATGAAACGGACAAACATACAACTTTCACAAATGACTCTATTCTTAGAAGTACTAGGGTTGCCTATGTTCTTGATTCTTCATATGTCCTATTATTATATTGTTTGTTCATGGGTCTCAGAAAATACATAAATGATAAAGTTTATTTCATGATATTAACCGAAGGCATATTGATCTTATGACATTTGTATGGGGAAAGATTATGGCGTTATATAAGCACCACCACCTGGTCAGCTAGCATACGTTGATGATTTCGCCCACAGAGGCTGAGATGATATGATGGGATGCCCTCAGAGGCTTGATGATGTTATGTATGCATATACCTATGCATGATATGACATTTATATGCATATGCATGATAATGTAAATGTTTCATGATTCATAGAGCTATTCAGACTTACAGGTTTAGTTTTACTCCATGTTTCTTTCATGTCTTTTATATACCGCTTTCATGCCTTCATACTCAGTACTTTGTTTGTACTGACGTCCCTTTTTCCTGGGGACGCTGCATTTCATGCCCGTAGGTCCCGATAGACAGTTTGACAATCCTCCTAGTAGGCTATCAGCTCAGCGGAATGTGTTGGTGCACTCCACTTGCTTCGGAGTTGCCTATTTAGTCAGTATGCTTTGGACATGTATAGATGTGTATGGTGGGGCCCTTTCCCAGCCTTTTGACGTTTATGTATTCTTAGAGGCTTGTAGACATATGTCATGTATATGGATGATTGTATGTCCTTGTCGGCCAATGTTTTGAGTGTGCAAATGATCATGTCGGTCTTATAGGCCCATATGTCACATGTATAAGTTTGTATTCCATGTTGGGTTGTCCTATGTCGAGTATTCTCTTATGTTTAATTCTGGTTATCTCATGACGGCCTTTCTGGCTCATTTGCCCATGATAGTTTGATAAAATGGATACGTTATGTTTGTATTCGATTGAGTTAGGCACCGGGTGCCCGTCGCGGCACTTCGGTTTGGGTCGTGACAACTTAGCTCCTTAGAAGTAGCTTAGGGGTATATGCGTCGTTTGTAACCAAATACCCACTCTAATATAAACAGCCCTCAAGACTTTTATTTTAGGTTGACTTGATGAATGATAAACTTTAAGACATGCAAGTCTCACACTCTATTCTTATCTTTTAACTAATGCATTTATGTTTATGCCTTTAATTCTTTTATTGCTTTGTTTATGCTGTCATTACTGTTAAATTAGTCTTAGTTGGTGAACAATTAGTAGTGAATGCTTAATTGCTTAATTACTTTATCCGAGTTTTCAAGAGTTGCCAATCTCTTGAGGGTTTTCATAGCTTAGGATTAGAATTGATTGAGTTCATATAGGTAATTAGGCTTCATATTCTAATCGGTTCTTGTTCTTCCAACAATTATCGGTCTAGCTCTTATTGTCATAGCTTAGGGTTACAATTGATTGAGTTCATAGAGTTGATTAAGCTCCATATCCTTATTGGTTCTTGTTCTTCTAATTAATAGTAGGTATAGCTCTTATTTTGATTCCGCGTGATTTGCTATATTCATATTTTTGTTCATAGTCCGTATCAATGGGTAATTGGTTTTGGTCCGAATCTTAGGTTTTGACCAAGCGTGCCCGGGATTGACTTTTGTTGACTTTTTTTCGAAAATCATTAAAGATTGATCTTTTTTCACTCGTGGGTAGTTTTTAAAGCTTATTTTGAATTGTTTGAACTATATTAGGTTAGATTCGATTGGTTTGGAGGCGAATTTTAGGGGAATGGCCTCGGTTGAGCTTTGATTTGATTGTGGAGTAAGGTAAATATTGTGGTTAACCTTGACTTGAGAGATTAGGACTTGTTAGTCTATTTGTTACGTTTAACGTGTGGGTACAATGTATATATAAGATGACGAGTACTTATGTGTTATTTTTGGGTTAAAGCATGCGGGTGGAACTTTGTTCGTTGTGTGTTATTGCATTATTAATTATGATATCCATGCTTAGGTTAGGTTATTACTTCTTTGATTATTCCTTCCGTATATATTGCTTATTTCGTAATTGTTGAGTATATGGAAGTTGAAGTTTAGTATCTTGGCATCATATTTGATGTCAAATTCATTCTCCGCATCATTTATTTTTCGAATTCATATTATCCTCATTACATGGCAAGGAAGAGTATAAAAGCATAAAAGGTGATGTCGTGCCATTGCATTTATCTCATTTATTGATTAATACTTGGTGAGGAAGAAAGTAAAAGCACGAAGGGTGATTGTGTGCCATTTATATCATTTATTCATTATTATCTGGTGAGGAAAAGAGTAAAAGCACGAAGGTTGATGTCGTGCCGTTCATCTCATTTATTCATTGTTACATGGTGAGATTGAGAGTAAAAACACGAAGGGTGATGCTGTGCTATTTCACTTTACTTATATTATCATTTCATAGTAAGGACGAGAGTAAAAGCACGGAGGTTATGCCGTGCCATTTTCATATGGTTTATCTGTTTTCATTGGTTGACGATTTATTTGGCTATTACGTGATGTCATACTTATCGCAGTTATCATATCTTTCCCCTTTTTGCATGTCCCCTCCCAGTTTGTACGTTGTGATTCTCTGTTATTGTTACTGCTTCGTATGTACTTGTACAAGTTTATTTATGTAGGTATCCTATCATAGCCTCGTCACTACCTCGTCGACACGTACGGAGTACATTGCGTCGGTTGTACTCATACTACACTTCTACACTTCTTGTGCAGATTCTGGTATTGGTCCTGGCGGTGCGTGAGGTGCGTCAGCTCGGATCATTGCACACAGAGACTTGTGGTAGATCTGCTGGCATCCGCAAACCTTGAAGTCCTCTTCCCTCTTTTACTATTCATTTCCTTCGAAAACAGTTGTATTTATTTCAGACTCTGTTTGTAGAACTTCTAGTTGCTCGTGTACTCGTGACTCCAGATTCTTGGGAGTAGATATTATCACATGTCTTGTGTTGATACTGTATCAGATTGAGTTTCTATTTCTCGTTGTATATCGTCATTGTGTTTAACTGTTAAATTTTGGCTATTTAATTATCTCACATCGACTTGCCTAGCAAGTGGAGGCACCATCACGACCCCGAGGTTGATTCCGAGTCGTGACATGATGAATAAAGTCTTTTCTACTCGTCTTTTCAGTTTATTATTTGTCCTATCCATCGAAGTAGTGGATCAACTTTATGCATAAAATAAAATCTAAGTGATTGAACAATTTTTTGTGAAAACGCTTCACCTGCACATGTTTGTTTTGATTACTTCATTGCAAATTGATGACATGAGTGGAATCGGCAGACAATCTTGGCGGTCGATGGAATCATCACGCGAAGGTCAATGCAAGACGAGTTGTCACCCCAAATGGGGCCAAGTATATTAAGGGACATGATGACAACGACATGCTAATAGCTGACTTCTTGTATGAAGAAGCTACACATATAGATTTATTAAAAGCAACTTGTTACTTCCTTTATTTTCTAACTTTGTATGTCACCCTTTTAAATTTTTCAAAAACATGGCAACTTTTACTATTACATCAAAGTTTCGTCATGCTTTTGCAGTTAGTACAATTCAAACATCAAAACATTTTTAAGCTTCAGACAACTTTTAAATGATCAAATATTTAACCAATACTCTCTTATCCAAGAAAGTGACTTTTGTAATGACATCATGGAGGAATATGAACGTTGAAGGTAAGAAGTGGGAAGCCATAGAAGAGACAAATTCTAAGTACCCTCAATTGTTTCAGATAGAAGATTCTTGACGACTGTAGCTCGATCATGTGTTTTCTTATCCCATGTTATGTTACTTCAATCAACACTCATCTTATAATTAAATGATATTTAGAATTGAAGAGTTACAGCATTTTCAGGAGTAGATTATTTGGACACAAGGTATGGGATAGTCCTATTTGCAGAGGAGACTATCGAAATTTCCGTAAAATCCGTAAGAGCTAGTTTCTCCTCTAAGACTCCTTTAGATTCGAGGACGAATGTTTTAAAGGGGGTAAGATTGTTACACCCCGTACTTTCAAATTAGAATTCATCTTAAGTGAATCAATATGAGTTAGAGAATTGAAGGACCTTTTACAAAGATAATGATGGGTAAAAACAAGTTTTAAGGAGTATCGTGAGGGTTGGAAGGGGTTAAGAAGATAATCGAATAAAAGAAAATAACTTTCGTCGAAAGTCGGCAAGTTGGGAATGTTATAACCGTACTTGTGGGGTGAGACTAGGGTGCTTAAGATGATAAGAAGGTAATGTTGTGAGGTATTTTAGTCGTGCGATAGTCATGTGTTAAGTTTTGAAGCCAAGCGAATTATGAAACAAAAGTCGGCCAAAATCGTCGCAAGTTACATTCATAAATTTTCATGAATTTTAGGTCCGACGTTACTGAGCTTTTCTCTCAATGTACTTAGAATTAAGGGTTAATCAACCCATCAAATTGAAGATCTACGAGTCTAGTTTCCAACGCATTAAATCATTTGTCGATATGACATTGGAGTAGAGAGATATTTACATTTTTGCAATATTGCACAAGCACCTCCTGTTGGGACCCACTTGAGACGGCCACCGACCTTACTTCTTTTAAAAGATGTTTCAACCTCATTTCGGGTAGTTTCTCACCCAAAATTCGTCCAAAAGCTCTCCAAAACCCTCTCTAACATATCCCAAGATCCCAAGAACCAAACTCAAGGGGAATCAACTCAAATCATCATCAAAAGTGTTAAAGACTACAAGAGAATACTTTTATGAAATTGTGGTGTGATTGAGGGCTATTGTGAGCTAAGTTGAGATGGGGTTTCAAGTTGTAACTGCTGTCCAAGGTATGTATAACATCTTCTTGATTGTGCCTAAGGTTAATCTTGTGTTGGTTGTGTTGTTTGAGTGAAAAAATATAAGATAGCACTTGAAAAAATATGGGATATGGTTATCTTTGTGGTTGGACTGTTTTGTGGCTAAATATATGGTTTGTGGTGGCTGGAAATTATGAGAAATAATTTGATAATGTTGTCACTGTTGTTGTTAACCTTTTCTAGGAATTAACTAAGTTTATTGAAGAAGAAAACATGAAACACAAGTGATTGACGATAAAAGTTAGGGTGCTAGGCGTATGGGGCTGTTTTGGAAGTCACTTTGTGGTTGTTTTCAACTAGGAATCATATAGTACATATAAGTATGATGTTTTGAAGGTTGTAAACCAATTTATGGAATAAGAGTTGGATTCAATCTATGTTTTGTTATTAGCAAAAACGAGCTTGTCGCTCAATATGATTGTTAAAATAATCGAAAAAGCTCATATTGGATTATATTGTTGTTGTTGTTGTTGTTGGGTTGTTGATGACCTTGAGTGGTCTTTGGGATGTAGTAAAAATAGGGGAGTTGCTGCCTAATTTTTCGTAAGCTATACGACTAGCCAAATACGATAGTACGACATTATATGTTGACGACAATATCATTTCACTTGTTATAGAGGCAAGAAGTTGTGTTGAGCTTGGTTGAGAATAAGGAAGAGATCATACAGGTATGTTCAGGCACATCCTTCTTTCTTTTGGCATGATCAAAAGTGAAATGAACGTAAACGATACGCTATTTCATAACGGATCTACTCCTAGCAACTAAGGTTGTCCATGTTGTTCCTTCCTTATCAAGTTAGTCTAAGCATGTATGTATGATCCTTGAATCCTATTGAGGTCCATATTGATGGTATGAGTGTCCACAACGTCAATCGAAGGTGTAACAACCCTACGTCACTCCGAAAGGTTTAGAACGTGATTCCATGAGTCTAGCATGCATTATATATATGTATCTATTTTACTCTACCGAGCCGCGCTATAGTCGGCCAGGTAAAAAGCAACTATTATACAACCACTGATCAGTTGGGTTTTACCGAGCTCCACGTGGCCGGGTACGATTCTACCAAGCCTGATGATGGCCGGGCACGTTTTTACCGAGCCTATTACGCTTAGGTATGATATGATGATGATGATGCCCACGGAGGCAAATGTTTTTAAAAGCTTATGTGTGTGTGTGTGTGTCTATATATATATATATATATATATATATATATATATATATATATATATATATATATATATATATATATATATATTTATATATATGTATGTATGTATGTATGTATCATGCATTTCACGTTAATAGCCCTTAGAGATACTCAGATGTTACATGTTGTATCTTCTCTATCTCTCTTTAGACAGTTTGACGGTTCTCCTAGTAGGCTATCAGCTCAGCGAAAGGTGTTGGTACACTCAACTTGCTCCGGAGTTGCCTATTTGGTCAATATGCCTTGGACATGTATTGATTGGTATGATGGGGGCCTATCCCGACCCTTATGACGTTATGTACTCTTAGAGGCTTGTAGACAGATGTCATGTGTATGGATACTTGTATGGCCTTGTTGGCTTATGTTTTTAGTGTACAAATGGTCATGTCAGCCTTATAGGCCCGTTTGTCACATATATAAGTTTGTATATCATGTTGGGTTGTCCTATGTAAATTATTTCCTTATGTTTATTCTAGTTATCTTATGACTGCCTTTCCAGCCCATTTACGTATGATGATATGATAAGAATGATATGTTACGTGGGTACTCAGTTGAGTAAGGCACTAGGTGCCCATCGCGTCCCTCTGATTTGGAGCAGGTCTTTCCTAAAGATGTCTACAAGCCGTGTTTAGTAGAGTCTTGTTTATGAGTGAGTTGCGTGCCAAACTTATAAACAGGAGACTGCGGGACATTTAGGATTGTTACCTTCTTTCATATTCTAGATCGTCCAAAAGAGCGGAGTTGTAGAGAATCGAGTCTAACGTATGCGTTGATGTAGGTTGTACAAAGATGTAATTACCTAGAAGAGTTGCGGCTAGTCCATATTTTAATGAAGAATTGGGAGGGGGTATGAGAAGCACGCCCTCTATTGGGACAGGCCCATTTGAGGACCAGAGAGAGTCACTCCCTCAGCTAGCCCAGATTCCACTAGTACTAGAGGAGCTGAGCGAGGCTCCAGCATCATTAACTCTGCGAGTTCCACCACCGACTTTGTCTATGTAAGAACTGTGGTACAAGTATTGATGCAGTTTGTAGCCTCTCAGGATTGGCATCAGCCGAGGGCCCCTGATAGTGATAGAGCCCTTGAAGTGTCATGAAATTTACAACCCAAGGAGTTCAGAGAGTGAGAGCCATCTATATTTCCAAGATATGATTCTGATGAAGCTATGAGATGGACTAAGAGGGCCAGGACAGTTGATGATTACAGAGAACTACTGGATGGTGGTAGGTTATAGCAGATTGGGTTTGTGCAGTGACTGACACGTGATCAGATAAGTAAAGCAATATTAGACAACTAAACAATGAGGCCTGTTATAGTACGAGAAGTCGAGAATCAAGGATGTTTTGTTGAAATTACTTCGAAAGAAACAATAAGTGAAATAATGCGAAAGGTCTGTGTGAAACCAAATAGAGCAATACGAGTGAATAGGGAAGACTATTAAGGGACATAAGTTAAAGTATGGGAGTACAATAAGATTCATAGGAAAGTGAGATCTAGGGTTATAAAGCAATATGGGCCCTGTTTTTATTAAAAGTAGATTAGTAATTTTAACGGGGATTATCAGAAGGCCAATTTAACCTTACAGACGCGAGGTGCTTATGTCAGAGGATAACTTAGGATGATCTAGAACTAAAGTACCGATTAGAGACTCAAAGGATTCTTACACTAGCTAGCATTGCAATGATAGAAAGGGTGAATAAGAAGAAGGAGGAAGAGGAGTAGTGGGAAGAACCCAAAAAAAAAAAGTGGTAAAGATATCCTAGGTCGGTATTTGACCACTCTTACTTGTCCTGTTCATCTCATAGTAGGATCATGAACATGTATTAATTTAGAAGTTTAATTTGAATTGTGTGTACGAGTGATGTTTGAATCGATGATTACAATATCCGTGTTCAGATTATTGTGCAATTAGGATCACTATCTAATTCATTAATAAGTTACAGTGGTTAGTCAATATTCATGACTCTTCTGAAGACATGCTTATAAAAGATTATTCTAGTGTCATTATTTTTTCAAGCATCAAATTTGGAAAGGTAGTATTTTAAGATAATCAGTACCACTGTTGTTTAAGGTCCACAGTAAGACTTTTCCTTTTCCTTCTTTGCCTAAATGTTGTAATCTTTCATGATGCATGCTATCCCTGCATAAATGCCTAATTACATGATTGAGGTTAGTGAAGTTTATACCTTAGAACTTTTAGTCTGGGTCATAACTCGTATGCTAATTGAAACATGTTGCTTGAATCTCACCTAGATTTCGTTTTGCTTAAATATAAGTTGTGTGACAACTACAAGAATGCATATTTGGTCTACAAACATAGGATCAACATGTTTGGTATGTTTTTATGAGCTTTGAGCATAAATTGGATGAAGTTACTAGATCTTGATTAGTGTATTTAGTCAATACATTTGCATACTGCCTTAATTTAGTATAGGTCTTGTTTGGCTCATGGCTTCATAACTTGAATCTCTTCGTGTGAAAAACAAGTTTAGACTTATGTGGTGAGAGTTATGTTCAGGGGATATTTTCTGGAATACACTATTGTGATACTGTTTTTACTCCTTTACTTGGCATGAGTTTTTTTTTTTTTTAAATGTAATCTACTAAACCTAAAGAAAGTAAATACGCTGCCTATGCATCTACTAGCCTTTATGAAGTTCATCTGTCGAAATTATAAAAGGTCCAATGTTCTGCCTTAATTATGTTGAGGTAATATATAAGTAACCAAAGGTCACAGTGTCTTGAGAGTTAAGTTTGAAATTATCTCCACATATAGAAAGCATGTCTATTGGAATGTATTGTGTCTTTCAATTATGATGAGCCAAGTCTTGAAAGTTAAGTAATTCAGCATATTTAAGGAAAGGATTTTCAGTAAAAGTAATTGTGCTTCAATGGATGACTGATCATGAACCAATTAGTTGAACTTAATTGCTCTAAATGATTCCTCTGTGATCTGATTTATAAAGTGACTATGTCTGTTGGATTTCTATTGCAAGTAGCCTTGCCTTAGATCAATACTGAGTCAAAATGACCATATGATGTGTCTTCTATCTCGAGTAACTAAAAGATTGCTAGTGATGCATGAACACAACTAAGAATATAAGCCATGATAAATGTGCCTACTGTGTGATAACTTGTCCTTAAGAATCTATTGATCTATGCAGTCCCTTGTGTTTGCTTTTCCCAGTGGAAGAGTAGGAAATCAGTGGTTTCTAAGTTGGCTTTGGGTCGACTTCGGAGTTCATTAGGTCCTTATAAACTCTTAAGTTTCAGGAAAGTAAGGGAGTTCTTTTGACATCCATAGGCCTTGGGCAGATTTAGGATAAATTGGTTCCTATTAGTCCTTTGGGAAAATCACTCACAAATGATTTTGGGTCATTGCCGTCATAACATTTACATGTTTGCACTGTAAGTTTAATCTTTTATATCCCTGTGATAATCCTTATTTTTCTTCTCTGCATGAACACCCTTCTCGGTCCTGCTAAGTTCACTCGAACTCTGGCCCAATCCAGGTGATTGGGTTGCTGATCTGGACTGCTTTGTCGCACCATTGGGCCTGCTGCTGTTTCTATCGCCATTTCTTAAGGGTTTCCTAGAGCAAAAGAGCCAAATATATGTCGGTCCAATAAGAGTCTAAATTCTCTTACTTACTTCTTTATTACTCATGTGTATGTTATGTTTGTATGTCAACAAACAATATTATTGGATGCCTTATTTTCTTTTCTTTATTGCAAAATGTATAGGAGCTAACCTAGCTAATTACTACTCATAGGTAAAAGAAAAATGGAGTATGAGTAAGTCGTGGTCATCCTAAAACTTATATATTGTTATAAACAATACAAGTCACTACTTTCAAATATTCTTTAATATTTTACCAAATGTTTGCAGAAATAGAATTTCTTTAACTGAAAGGCAAACGTTTCGGGCGAACCAGCTTTTAAAAGAATTTGAAACTAGGTTATTCTCCGAAACAAGGAGCGGTACTTCAGGCCCAATTAGTTTCTGAAGAACCCAAAGGGGCTACAAAATGGGCCTCTTAAGTCCGGCTTATTTTGAAAGACAAATATGATTTCCAAGAAGAAGAATTTCGATCTCCCGTTCCTTCTTAAAACAAATCCGCCGGATACAAATCCTTGTTCCAATGCATCTTAGAAATTCAAGAAGGTATTGAAAGGCTCAATTGCTTTGCCCCAAAATATAACGACCTGACTGGTCGTTTTGCTTTCTAGATCTTCGTTTCCCTAATTAAGATTCTCCGTATGTGCTTTTACTGTTTTATGACTTGCGCAGATGGTTGGTTTAGGTTTGGAAGGGTTTGGGTTCAAATCGGAACATTTAGTTCCTTAATAGTGACTTAAGATGGTCAAGTTTGACTGGAGTCATAACAACCTCGGAACCGGGATTTGATGGTTCCAATAGGTTTGTATGAGGATTTTGGACCTGGGTGTGTGTTCTGATTGAGTTTCGGGTGATCCAGGAGCATTTAACTTAATGTTGAAAGTTGGCGCATTAAAAGTTTTCAAGTTCTTTAAATTTGGTTTAAAGTAAACTTTGGTGTTATCGAGGTCCGATTGGGGATTCTGAGCCTAGGAATAGGCCTGTATTAAGCAGAATTTAGTATCATTCCGAATTGTCTAAGTATGATTCGACACGTTCGGAGCTAGTTGAAATGTTTGAAGTTCATAAGTTGATCAATTTGGTTTTGCGGTGCGATTCTTAGTTTCGATGTTGTTTTACGTGTTCCTAGGGTTTGAGCAGGTCTGTATTATGTTTATGGACTTGGTGGTGCATTTGGACGAGGTCTAGGATGGCTCGGGTGTGTTTCAGATCACCCGGAGCTAAGTCCAAAAATTACAGAAATTGGTGTTCTGGCTTCCTTCTTCGTGAACGCGGAAGGAGTCTCGCATTCGCGATGAAGGATTTGGGAGCTGGGTGATCTTGTTCTTCAAGTTCGCGAAGTATGGGTCACGTTCATGAAGACTGGGGACCAGTGGCATTTCCGATGACCGTCCCGCATTCGCGTAGAAGGGTAAGAGGTCCAGGGGTCAGTGGGAACGCTAAGGGCAGGTCGCATTCGTGATGCTTGGGCTGGGCTAGCATTCGCGATCACGAGGACCCAGTCACAATCGCGAAGGGCTTTTTCTGAGCCTTGGCATTTTTTTCTTCGCGATCGCAGAGAAGGGTCAACTGGCCAGAAACTTTTTAAAATAGGGACTTGGCTTATTTTCTTCATTTCTCACATTTCTTGGCCAATTCTAGAGCTCCTTGGAGAGGGATTTTCACCTAGCTATTGGTAAGTGATTCCTACATAATGTGAGCTTAATACATAAATTATGAGTAGATTTTAACATGTAAATTATGAAAATATTAGATTTTAGTTGAAAAATCTAGATTTTGATAAAAATGAGATTAGACCACAAAAATGATTATGGAATTGGGTGAAAATCATAAATTTATGTTCGTGAGGTTATGGGTAATATTTATTTACGAAAATTTTTAGAATCCGGGCACGTGAGCTCGGGGGTGAATTTTAGGAACCTTCCAAATTGGGTTGTAATTACTCTAATAGTTAAATTATGAACTTTTGAGCAAATATTGATTGGTTTGTACAATCTTTGGCTAGTTTCGGATTGCTCGGCATTTGTATACCGGAAAGTGGACATGAGGTAAGTCTTTTGCCTAACCTTGTAAGAGGAATTAACCTCATAGATATTTAATTTTTATTTGCTACTAATTGTGGGTGCTACGTACGCGCGAATTGACGAGAGTCCGTACATAGCTAAAATTCATGTTATGTTCGAGTAGACATAGGACTTTATTATGCAATACTTGCACTATTTGAACTCAACTTGTTAGTTTAATTGCTTTTATTAAAAAAATATATATATTATTAAAGATTATGTCAAATTGAGCCTCATTACTTAGAGATTTGGCGGAACGATTAATTATTGATAGAAAATTTATATTCGTGTATGGGCTTACCTTGGGGTTGTAAACACATACTTCGTAGTCCGAAGAGTTTCCCTATTCAGGTGGATCGGACCGAACGCCTCAGTAATATTTATACATAATGTGATGCATCCATAGATCGGGCCGTACAACTTCCGTAGTGTATGTAACGATTGTTAGGATGGGATCGTACGACCTCGGCTTACCTCGTGCATGTTGTCGCTAGGAGTCCTAATATACATGACATATCCTTCATGACTTGAGAAATTGTATTTACTTGTTGGTCCTTACTTGTTGAGATTAGCATGCAACATTTAAGGACTTTTAACTTGTTATTTTGTTAAAGAATCACTTAAATATTGCCTCTTATTCTATTATTACCGTTGTATTTCATGCCTATTTATAATTCTTGCATTTCACGTATATTGAGCACTAGTAAGTGTCGATGTTGATCCCTCGTCACTGCTTCTTCGAGGTTAAACTAGATACTTACAGGGTACACGTTGTTTATATATTCACGCTACACTTCTGCACAAATTGTACAGGTTTTGAGGCAGGTACATCTGGTGTTCGTCCAGGCGCACATCCCCATTATCCGGAGACCTAGTGGTGAGCTGCTTCCCATGCTCCGTTCTGCAGCACCCGGAGCCTCCTCTTGTTGTATTTGTTATTTCTGTCTATTCTATTTCAAATAGTAGTTGTAGCAAATTTTGTATATTCTACTAGATGCTCGTGCACTTGTGACACTGGATTTTGGAGATTTCTAGTAGATACTTATGTTTTTGTCTATCAATTTTACTACTTCACCCTTATGTTTATTTTATGCTTTAAATTACTATGGTCATTTACCCTTGTTCTTTATTAAATAAAAATCAATGTCTTTATAAATACTAAAATGAATAACTAAATGGATAGTTCACCGTTGATTTGCCTAGCAGCGACGTTGGGTGCCATCACGGCCTATAGTGAGAATTGGATCGTAACACAAAATTAGTTTTTAATATGGTATTTCTTCTACCTTTAGCTCATATTTTTCATAAGTTTCAGTTAACTTATATTACTTTATACACCGGTATAGCTTTAACTATACTTGCATTAATATTTTCATTACATCATTAACCTTTGTCCTAGTTCTACGTTTTCTAAGAAATCATATTACTTTATTAAACACTACTTATCTTGACTTTTAACCTTCAATAAATTTGCTGCTAAAACTTTAACACAGAGACGTCACGAATAATTAGAACATAGATGAATCCTCTCCCCATTTTATACTAATTTTAAGGATTTACCTTTACGTAGATTTTAAGGGATGCCTTATACCTTCCCCTTAAAATAACTCGAGCCATTACCTAAAATCTCACCGATTTAGCAAACTATTAAAGGTTGATCTTTATTCGACGTGTTGTGTTAGAGTTGAGCCTATCTTATTTGAGTTGCTTTTCTTTATATGCTATTATTTTGTTGTTATTGTTGTTGTTGGATGTTGAAAGTGAGCATCGGACTTTGCCAACCTTGCCACTGCTTTCTCCGAGGTTAGGCTTGCTACTTGTTTAGTACATGGGGTCGATTTTACTCGTACTACGCTCTCATTTATGTGCATATCTAGATGTTGTTGATAGTGGTGGTTGCTAGTGAGCTATTTTGTCCGAATTTGCTTTGTGATTTCAAGGTAGCTCTGTAGTTCCATTTGCAAGCCTTGAATTCCCCTCTTTTTTATTTTTTATTTTTTATCTATTGATATTATTTTTTATTCGATCGGACAGTATTGTATTTTGTTCAAACTTTTATTTAGTACTCTATAGAGGTCATGCACACGGTGACACCATATCTTGGGTGGTTTCAGTTGTATCGTCATTTGACTTTGTTATTTTTGCTATCCATTGTTTGAAGTTATTTTTTACTGTTGCATAAGTTCATCTCCGCATAATTGTTGTTGGTTTACCTAGCAAGTTGTGTTATGTGCCATCACCGTGATGGTGAGATTTTGGGTCGTGACAAGAATTTCCTAACAATGTTAATCTGCTTTGAATCCCTAGAACGTCATGTTTAAACTTAGAGTCTTCTTAGATATAAATGTGTGTTTATAGAGAATTGAAACTTGAAATCACTGTTTAATGATTTTATCTGGTTTTTGAACTTTCAATCTAAAGTATGAATCTATACGTTGAACTTGCAGTCTGGCCATATGTAACACCCGATCGAACATTTTGAGCTTTAGTGTTCCATTCGGTGGTTTAAGTTCTTGAGTAGCTTCGAATTATGCATTTTGACTTGCGTGTATCATCGGTTTAGGTTTTCGGACAATTCGGATTGATTTGGAAGAATGATTCTTGTTTTAGAAGCTTAAGTGGTAAAAGTTGATCGGAGTTTGATTTTTGTGTAGACGAACTCTGGAATGGTGCTTTGATGATTTCAATAGCTTCGTATGGTAATTTTGGACTTAGTCGTGTGTTTGGATTTGGACTTGGAGGTCCGTAGGTTGATTTGATGCTTTTTGGCGAAAATTAAAAAGTTAAAGGTTTGGAAGGTTGAGAGGTTTTACCGGGAGCTGAATTTATTGATATTGGATCCTGATTATTGTTCCAGGAGTTGGAATAGGCTCGTTATGTCATTTGGAACTTGTGTGCAAAATTTGTGGTCATTCGGAGTTGATTTTATATGGTTCGGCGTGAGTTTTAGAAGTTGATAGTTCATTAGTTCATTAGGCTTGAATTGTAGAGTGACTCGTAGTTTTGTTGATGTTTTGTGTGATTTGAGGCCTCGACTAGGTCCACGTTATGTTTTGGGATTGGTTGGTGTGATTGGATGGGGTCTCGGGGGCCTCAGGTCTCAGATCATTTCCTTGTTTTTTAGCTGGCCTGGTTCTGGTGTTTCGCATATGCGCAAGTGGGAGCGCAAGTGCGGCTCTGCTTCTGCGTTATTTTGTGTCACTTCTGTGAAGTTTAGGCCTCGCTAGGTTTTTCCGCTTCTGCGTTGTTACACCCTATGTTCTCGTACATAAAAGTACGTCGTAAGTCAATTGATGTAAGCTCGGAAATAAAATCCTCTTTGAAAGTATATAAAGTAAGTTAATAATGTTAACGTGGAGGTTACAAATATTTTAGATCATGAATAACAAGTACCAAGATGGTTGGAAGGCTTAGAAGCTAAACGAATTGAAGAAAATAAGTTTCGTCGAAAGTCAGCAAGTTGGGAATATTATAACCCATATTTTTGGGATGAGACTAGGGTATGTAACATGATAAGAAGGTAATATTATGAGGTATTATAATTGTATGATAGTTTTGCGTTAAGTTTTGAAGTCAAGCGAGTTATGAAAAAAAAGTCGTCAAAAGTTGTCGCAAGTGCGTTCATAATTTTACTGAAAATTTGCGTCTGATGTCACTACGCTTTTATCTCAATGTACTTAGATTTATGGGGTGATCCACCCACCAAATTTAATATCTACAAGTCTACTTTCTAAATCACTAAACCATTCATCAATACGATATTGGAGCACAGAGATATTCGCATTTTTGCAAGACTGCGTAGACTGGTAGGTGAGAAGTAGGTGCATCACCTACTTGTATAAATGAAGGGACAAAATAAATCTCCAAAAAGTGGCAAATTGAGGTCGGCCAAGGGGACCTTTATATGGGATGATTATCTCACATTTTCAACATAATCTCATGAGCAAAACATAAGAGAAAAACCCTGCAACTCCTCCCCCAAATATCCCACACAAACTCTAAGTGATTTCGGGTGGTACGAAGTGATTCTAGTGCTGAAAAACCTGGACAGCTTACTAATTTCCCTTTCTCCTTCTTGTAGCTTCATTGGGGGACTGATTTTAGAGGAACAGGGACTAGTTTTCGTGGGTTCTACTTATTCCAAGGTAATTTTATGTTTCTCTTTCCCTTATCTAAGCTTCTACGAGTTGTAGCTCAATCATAAAGACTAGAACTTGCGAGCTTCGAAAGAGTAGTATGCTGTTTGTTGTGGCATCACTATTGGCTGGTTGTGAACATAATTTTAAGTTGAATTCATGGCTGTTTTATATGATAAGAGGCTTAATTATGTATTTTTGGTTGTGTTGCTCGATTTTAAAAATAAAAAGAAACAAGTCGGAAACATGTATTAGTAATCTAAAAAATCAGTTTTGAGTTGCTGAACTTGTCGGACTATTATGGGGTCATTTTAAAGTTGTATTGTGGCTGAAATTAGTAGGGATAATTGAATAATTGGAGGTTAATTTTGTTGATAAATTTTGGAAGGAGGAAGGGGTATAAAACTATAGTTTTTTAGTCACAAAATGAGCTTGCCGCTCGTCGAGATTATTAAACTATTTTGAAAGGCTTATTATGAGTATTTGTTGATGTTGTTTGAGCTATTGTTGGGTGTTGTAACTTGTGGAAAGCCATATAAACGGGGGAGGTGCTGTCCGTTTTATCATAGAATAAAGTGTGTCATTCAAATACAATAACTTATGGCATTCTTATTGTGACGAAAGTATTGTTCATTGCTTGTAGACACAGGAGCGTCAGGTTGAGTTAGCTTGAGGATTGGATGGGATATTTTGAGGCATGTAAGGTCTTCCTTTCTTTTATTTGGTATGATTCCATACTTTACGTTTCCCTTATAAGGAATTCAAGGTGGCAAGCCTTTGTATACGTACTATTCCGACGATTAAGGTCCGTTCACGAGTATAGTCATATGAATGTTGAAATGGATTGTGTTGGTCGTAGTTTCATGTATTCTTAATGAATAAATAGAGCTTTCCAAAAGGTCCTTATCTTTTATGTGTAACAAGCAGTCTAGATGTTAATTAAACATTACGTATGAATGGTCTGACGTATCAGAAGCAATATAGTGTCTGTATAATGAGGGATAGTTATACACAAATAGTTCCACAAGGTAGCATAATGTAAGTTTGTTGAAAGATAAGAGCGATTTGACCTAAATAATTCCATGACTTCCAATACTTACATATTTGTATTCACAAAACTGATAAAGATCGAGGAAGGTAGTTACGTTGCTCTCAAGTAAGGTTGATTATATATGGGGATGATGTTAAGAGATGATATATGTTACCTAAGGAGTCGTAAACTATAGAATATGATAAGTTTAGCAATAAGTATATAGTACATAGAGCGTAACTCCCGCAACTCTTGTAGCGTATTGATGAATGAATATGTATATGTTTAACGATTAGACTCACAAGCTAAGCATATTACATAGCTATAAGTAGACATAACTGTGTAATCCCAAGAAACAAGTCGTGATGTGAAATAAGGATAAAAGTTCAATTCCGAAATAGTTACCACGTTCTTTACTGCTAAATAGTATAGAATACGAAGGATGACATAACAAACGGCTAAGGAATAAGGATTAGTTACTATAATGAGTTACTTACGAACTTATATGTTTATGAATAAGAGTTTATCTATTGATGATTGAATGATGTCTGCATGAGTGATATAAAATAAGTATGTATAATACATGGTCCCTACGGACGGTTTATGAACCTACGGATGGTCTATGAATGCATAGGTGCATAACGAAGGTTGGTTATGGATGGTCTCAGTTCCACGCATAGCCAGACCTCAGTATTATGAGCCGTACGGACAGTCTACTCTGTTACGTGTACGAGCCACTTGTTATTCATGTTTACGAGTGAGCCTTACAGACAGTCTCTTATGAAACACGTAAGTGCAACTTTTATGTTTTTGTGTAGCCCTAGAGATGTTTGGTCTATCTGAAGTAAGTATTCAGATATAAGGTATGATGGCTCGAATAATGCTATAGATGAAGTTCCATAATATGATGGTTTCCAGTACAGATAGCATATGGGAACAAATTCAGGTATATCATGATACGAATTAGATGTATATACGACATTAGATGTTCTCGGCCAATAGAGCCTTCACTTTTCAGTCTACATCCTTTGTAAGGTAAGTTGGATAATTCAATACTTAGATATGTCATGGGTCAGAATAAGGTAAGTATGATTCCCGGATCTCATTGACCCTCCAGATTTCTTTCAGTACATCATATATACATGTCAGTTCGTATTTTGACGAAAGTATTGTTCATTGCTTGTAGACAATGGAGATGCAGTCAACTTAGCTTGAGGATTGGACGGGATATTTTGAGGTATATAAGATCTTCCTTTCTTTTATTTGGCATGATTCCGTAAGTTTTGTTTCCCTTATAAGGAATTCAAGGGGGCGTGTCTTTGTATATGTACTATTTCGACAATTAAGGTCCGTTCACGAGTATAATCATATGAATGTTGAAGTGGATTGTGTTGGTCGTTGATCATGTTTTCTTAACGAGTAAATAGAGCCTTCCGAAAGGTCCTTGTCTTTTATATGTAACAAGCAGTCTAGATGTTAATTAAACATTTTGTACGAATGGTCTGACGAATCAAAAGTCATATAGTGTATGTATAATGAGGGATAGTTATACACGAATAGTTCAATAAGGTAGCATAATATATAGTTTGTAGAAAGATAAGAATGATTTGACCTAAAGAATTCCATGACTTCCAATACTTACACGTTTGTGTTCACAAAACTGATAAAGACCCACGAAGTTAGTTACGTTGCCCTCAAGTTAAGTAAGGTTGATTATACATGAGGGTGATGTTAAGAGACGATATACATTACCTAAGGAGTTGTAAACTATAGAATATGATAAGTTTAGCAATAAGAATAGAGTTGATAGAGCATAACTCCCGCAACTCTTGTTGCGTATTGATGAATGAATATGTATATGTTTAACGAGTAGCCTCAAAAGCTAAGCATATTACATAGCTATAAGTAGACAGAACCATGTAATCCCTAGAAACGAGTCGTGATGTGAAATAAGGATAAAAGTGTTATTCTGAAATAGTTACCACGTTCTTTAAAGCTAAATAATATAGAATACGAAGGATGACGTAACAGGCGGCTAAGGAATAATGATTAGTTACTATAATGAGTACTCACGAACTTATATATTTATAGATAAGAGTTTTTCTATTTATGATTGAATGATGTCTGCATGAGTGATATGAAATAAGTATGTATAAGACATGGTCCCTATGGACGGTCTTCGAACGTGAAGGCGTACAATGAAGTCCTTCGGACGGTCTATGAACTTGTAGGTGCATAATGAAGGTTGGTTATGGACGGCCTCAGTTGCACGCATAGCCAGACCCCAGTATTATGAGCCATATGGACGGTATACTATGTTATACGTACGAGCCACTTGTTATTCATGTTTATGAGTGAGCCTTACGGACGGTCTCTTATGAAACGTGTAAGTGCCACTTTTATGTTTTTGTGTAGCCTAGAGATGATTGATCTGTTTGAGGTAAGTATTCAGATATAAGGTATGATAACTCGAAGAATGTTATAGATGAAGTTCCATATATGATGGTTTCCAGTACATATAGCATTTGGGAATAAGTTCAGGTATATAATGATAGGAATTAGTTGTATATACGACGTTAGATGTTCTCGGCCAATGGAGCCTTCACTTTTCAGTCTACATCCTTTGGAAGGTAAGTCTGAAAATTCAATACTTAGATATGTCATGGGTCAGAATAAGGTAAGTATGATTCCCGGATCTCATTGACCCTCCAAATTTCTTTCAGTACATCATATATACATGTCAGTTCAGTTTCAATTAAGTTATTCATATATTATCTTCCGTACATACTTAGTACATTTATTTGTACTAATATCCCATTGTCGGGGCACTACATTCATGCCTGTAGGTTCATGTATCCATTTTGACGGGCTATCATCCTAGACGGAGTTGATGTCTAGCTGAGGATTGGCAAAGCTCCATTTCAGCTGGTGTACAACCGAGTCTAGAGGTTATCAGATTGCCCTATGTATATATATACTTATGGGTAGGTCAGTGTCCTGTCCTGACCATATTTTGATGTCAGATACCCTTAGAGGCTTTGTAGACACAGGTTCAATATGTACATCATGTCAGAGGCCTTGATGATCTAAATGTATTCATGTTTTGAGTAGGCTCGCTGATACAACATTTGCCCACTTACAGTTATACAGTACGAGTTGTGGTTATATTGGCCCATGATAGTTACAGAAAGGATGAGTTCAGCCAAGTCAGCCTATGTATGTTGTAGTTTTCTTCGAATGATCATGAGTTACAGAATGGTTCGCTCGGGTCAGTATGGCACCGGGTGCCAGCCACGCCTCCCCAGGTTTGGGGCATGACATGTGGGTAAAGGATAGCAGGTGGAATAGTTGCATCTACAGTATGTGTATCACAGATGCGAGAAGTCCATTTCTGCAGTTGTTTATGCGCTTCTGCAGTATCGCAGATGCGATAGAGTTCTGCGCAGGTGCAAAGTTTTTTCTGAGTTGTTATCGCAGATGCAGGCTCGCAGGTGCATGTTTATGTCGCAAATGCAAAAATCCCTAGGCAAAAGCTTTATAAATCGAGGGTTTCATTATTTTATCACATTTTGAGTTGGAGAGCTCAGTTTGGGCGATTTTGGAGAGGATTTTCTAGATTTGGATTGGGGTAAATATTTTTGACGCGGATTTGATTATATTTCACGATTCTATCTTTGTTTTTATACTTTTTGAATTGGAAAAATTTGGGATTTTAATAAAAACATTCCTAGAATATAAAATGATGATTTGAAGGTTGATTTGAGGTTGGAATTGGGTGATTTTGATATAGTTGGACACGTATCGAAATGTATGTTCGAACTTTGTTGCTTTTGTCAGGTTCCGAGGTGCGAGCTATTGGGTTGACTTTTTAGTTTTCATTAAAGATCGAAGCTTTATTATCCGGAATTATTTTCTATGGTTTTTATTTATGATATTAAGTTACTTTGACAAGATTCGAGCCGTGCAGAGGTTGTTTCATACTGGAAGGTCTTTTTAGAGTATTGAATTAGTTTGTTTGAGATAAGTATCTTATCTAACTTTGTGGGGGGGAGGGGGGGAGCTTCCCCCTAGGATTGAACTTAATTGCATTATTTGAATTACGTAGAAAACATGCACATGAGGTGACAAGTGTGTATATGGGCTTATATGTGGAATTGACCGGTTTAGACCCTTAGGCTTCTTTCATGTATTTATTTAAAGCTATTAGCACATGTTTTATCTTTTGATTGTCAAGCTTGTTCTACATGCGTTTTTTGAAGTTGTTAGCGCATGTTGTATCTCATACTTGTCAAGTTTACTCTTATATGCTCTATTTGAAGTTGTTACCTCTTTTATTGTAATGTGACCTCCTTTATTATTAAGTTTTTGAAGTTATTCCATGATATCCCTTCGTTTCCAAGTTATTCTCACGCATTTAGATGTACTTGCTATTTCATGACCATCTCTTTCATTATTAGCTTATGTCATACACTAAAATTTGGAGTATCCATGCATGGAAAAACATTCATTATTGAGTTTGTTATTAAGCAATTAATTGAAGTGAAGTCATTGAAATCCATTAACCTGTTTTAATTGAGGTTGTTGTTTAATGGGGTATTGTTCATTGTCGAGTTATTTTCCCCGTTTCAATTTGTTGTTATTGCGGTACTTATGCACATTGTGGTTGAGTCGTCGGCTATGTGTTGTGGTGATATTGGTATTATTGTTTTCGAAAGGTCGTGGCCTATGGGCACCTGTGGTACAAGGTGATATATCGTGTTGCTATGGTGTTGACACACGTGAATTTGTTTTGTGGATCAGTTGTTGCTATACGGAGCATTAGGGTGTCATCTCACTATTGTTGATTGTGCGAAGTGGTACGGGTGGCTAATACGTTATTGTCTGGGCGGAGTGATACGGGTGGCTATTGTATTATTGTCCCGGCGGAGTGATACAGATAGCTATTGATATACATTGTCTGGGCAGAGTGATATGGGCGGCTATTATGATTTGTCAATGGAGAAAGATAAGGGTGGCTATGTCAGGGATGATATGTGACGGTCTAGGGGCACCATGTTGATGATATTCGTGTGATGGCGTGATTTTCCTTGAATGTGTCATGCACCTTACGCGACTTGTTGTGTTGTTTCCAATGAGCTACTTGATGTCCTTGCTATTACTTGTTGACTTGGATTGTAATAATACATTCACACATGCATACACCATAGCATGAAAATTATACCGGTTCAGAAGTATGAAACTTGACATTCATTAATCCCACACACGTATTCTTGTATATCTGCTTCCATTGTGATATTGGGCCTACGACCACACCATGCGGATTGTGATAGTGAACATGTGACTATGTCGAGCGGGTTGAGGAATTGGCACGTGAGTTGTTCATGCAGTTCTGATTTATAATGTGGGCACGAGGTGCCACGAGCATATGATTGGTGATTTGGGACTCGTGACTTGTGATTTTGAGATGAGGTATCTCAGAGTAATTTTTTGTGATACTTGTGTTAGAACAGTTTGGTTATTTGGTTGTCATTTGTTTTCCTTATTTGGTTTCATTGGTACTTAGCGTTGTTTTGTATACATTACTGCTTGTGTACATATGTATCCCTTGTTGCCGTTATGGTTTCTTACTTCCATTATTAGCTTTATACTAATATTTTGCGCATATTATTATGACTAGTAGGTGTCTTGACTTGTACCTTGTGACTACTCCACCGAGGTTAGTCTAGATACTTAGTAGTACCTACCGTCGTGTACTCATACTACACTTCTGCACATATTTGTGCAGATCCAGGTATTGAAGATAACGGACTTAGGAAGAGTTAACTTCTTGATCGCGAGGATTCAAGGTAGAGTCGTCGGTCGCCGCAGTCCCTTGAAGTCCTTTCCTTATATTACTACTGTCAAATCTCTATCCGAACAGTACTGTATTTTGAGTTATGTTATGTATTCAGTAGAGTTCGTGACTCTATATTACCTAGTATTGGGAGGTTTGTTGTGATTATCGCCGCGTAGGCTTGTATCAACTTTATTTCAGTATTTTACATTAAGCCATGCTTTAAAATATCATGTTTAACTGGTGTAACTGTTGTAAGTAATTGGCTTACCTAGTCTTAGAGGCTAGGTACCATCACGATGCCTAAGGCAGAATTTTGGGTCGTGACAAGTTGGTATCAGAGCCCTAGATTCATAGGTTCTACGAGTCACGAGCAAGTTTAGTAGGATCTTGCAGATCGGTACGTAGACGTCTGTAGTTATCTTTGAGAGGCTACAGAACTATTAGGAAAATTTCACTTCTTTCACTCCTATTGTGCGGATTTATTAATTTAGGAGTTTGAGCCTTTGTATTTCTATTCTCTCACAAATGGTGAGGACACGCACTACTGGATCAGTTGAGCAGACACCCGCGCCCCCTGCTAGAACCGTGAGAGGCTGAGACCGAGGTAGAGGCTGAGGAGGGGCATGTGGCGCAGCTAGAGCACTTCTCTAGAGCAGGGGCTGAGGAGCCACAACTAGCTCCGGTTGGGGAACAGGCACCGAAGGCGCCTGTTGCTCCCTGGACTTCAGGAGACTTTAGCGCAGTTCCTGAGCATGTTCGCCACATTGGCTTAGGCGAGATTGACTCTAGCTACACCATCTACTTCACATATTGGGGGAGGATCTCAAACTCCCACAGCTCGTACTCTAGAGTAGCAGGATCATGTTGGTCATACTCTGTGTGTGGTGCCAGCATAGCTCGTTATCGCATTTCAGCCAGAGGCATCATAGGAGGAGCAATTGGGACTTGAGAGATTCAAGAAGTATGACCCTCCTACTTATAGTGGCGCAGTGAACGAGGACGCTCAGGGTTTTTTGGATAAGTGTCACCGTATTCTCTACACCATGGGCATTGTGGAGGTGAGCAAAGTAGCCTTTACTACATTTCAGCTGTTAGGGGCGGCATATAGGTGGTGGCAAGCTTATGAGGAGGGTACACCGGCCAATGCACTGCCACTTACTTGGGCTCATTTTTCAGATATGTTTTTAGGGAGTTTGTTTCCTAGACTCTCCAGGATGCATGGCGCATACGTCGGGGCACTATGATGGTGTCGGAGTTTGTCATCAGGTTCAGTGAGTTATCTTGTCGTGCACCTATTTTGGTTTCTACTGTTAGAGAGCAGGTCCACATATTTATCGAGGGGCTTAATTATGGTCTTAGATTCAACATGGCTCGGGAGTTGGAGACTGATACTCCATTTCAGCAAGTTGTGGAAATAGCCAGGAACTTAGAGCGTGTTCGAGGTCAGGAGATGATGGATAAGGAGGCCAAGAGCTCTCGAGGTTCTAGAAGATTCAATGGATTCTACTCTTTAGCTCTAACCCATCATGGCGGAGGCTCAGTCAGACGGCCAGTCCAGTCCGCACTTTAAACTACATGTGGTGCTCCATTTAGTCAGAGAACTCAAGGTACTCATATGGGGCAGTCGTCCTTTAGCGCACCACCTGCACCGGTATTCCTACAGCGGCTATCCTAGTCATCTAGCACAGACTCAGTATTAGCAACCACGCCCGCAGAGGGGTTGGTATGAGTGTCGCGATACTAGGCACATCATGAGGGATTGTCCCAAACTTAGGAGAGGTGGATTTCACCAGGTCAGTCAGGCTATGGGCTCCATTCCATTTGCTACTCCACCTGCACAGCTGGCTAGAGGTGGAGGACAGGCGGGTAGAGGGTGTCCTAGAGGAGGAGGAGGCAAGGCCCGTTGATATGCTTTCCCCGATAGGGCTAAGGTTGCTACACTAGATGATGTCGCTAAAGGTATGGTTTTGATTTGTCATAGAGGAGCATTCGTTTTATTTATTATTCGATCCTGTTTATCGGCATGATTCCTGCTATCTTGCTTCATATATAGTTGTGTTCCGTGATTCTTGTACTCTTATTATGTGTTTGCACCTGTTGAGAGATTCTACAGTGGTAGCCCGTGTCTACCGTTTTGGATTGTTCACTATTGAGAGTTATGAGAATAGGATGAACTTTCAGTTACCTAATATGGTAAGTTTTGGTGTGATTTCTAGATGGTTTGGTCGCGGCTTGTGATTTGGGTGCTCTATAGGTATGGAAAGTCTGCTATGTGTTGTGGTTTTAGTTCTATGGGATTTAGTTAGTAAAGTGTTTTAGTTGTTGAGATGTTTACCTTACTTGTGACTCTGAGTGGAGCATGGTAACTTGGTGTTCTTAGTGGATTGATATGTTTGAACCGGGCTACATACCGCAATGGAGTTATATTAGGATGAGATCCTTACGATTAGTTCATACGTTTTGTTTCTCCCTTGTGGAATGGATTCTTAGTATGATACCGATAAAGAGTTGTACCTATTGGACTTGTTCGATAGTTCTCTCATGTATTTCTCTTTCCATATTAAGTCATATTCGAGTTGTGCTTGTCGGTTAAGATTTGCGAGGTATGTGCCAGGTGGCGTCGGGTATGACTTGTTGATTGTGTGAGCAGTTATGAGATCTTCATGTTTCTTACATCATTAGAAGTGTTGGGAAGGTTGGGACAAGGTTCAAGCTAATATGAGGTTATTTACCGGTGCTGGATTTGATTGTGGGTAGCTATTGCAGTCAGAGTTGTTATTACGGGCATGTGGACGATGTGTTACGTCGTGTGGTTGTATCTTGTGGGTGTATAGCTGGTTGAGGTTGATACAGTGTATTTATGTGGGAATCAAGTCTTTGGGGGATAAGTCAGATGTTGAAATTTGGTTCTAAGGTTTATCGGTATAAGTGGAAGGAATAATCTTCAGTCGAGATGGTATTGTTGGGCTTATGTGGATTGGAGTGACGTGGGATCTCATGTGAGTATGCATACGGTGAGTCCATTCAATGATTTGATGACTTTGGAACTGTTCTTGGCACGTTCGAGGACGAACGTTTGTTTAAGAGGGGGTGAATGTAAAGATCCGGCATGTCATTTTGAGCTTTAGCATTCCGTTCGGTGGTTTAAGGTCTTGAGTAGCTTCGTGTTATACATTTTGACTTGCGTGTATGACCCGTTTCAGTTTTCGGGCGGTTCGGGATTGATTTGCAAGAATAATTCTTATTTTAGAAGCTTAAGTGATAAGAGCTGACTAGAGTTTGACTTTTGTATAGACGACTCCGAAATTATGTTTTGATAATTCCAATAGCTTCATATGGTGATATTGGACTTAGGCGTATGTCTGGATTTAGATTTGGAGGTTCGTAGGTTGATTTGATTTTTTTTTGCGAAAGTTGGAAAGTTGGAGGTTTGGAAGGTTGAGAGGTTTGACTTTCTTGATATCCGATCCGAATATTATTTCGAGAGATGGAACAGGTTCGTTAGGTCATTTAGAACTTGTGTGCAAAATTTGAGGTCATTCAAAGTTAATTTGATATGGTTCGGCGCGTGTTTTAGAAGTTGATAGTTCATTTGTTCATTAGGCTTGAAATGAGATGTGATTCGTAGTTCTGTTGTTGTTTTGTATGATTTGAGGTCTCGACTAGGCCCGCGTAATGTTTTGGGATTAGTTGGTGTGATTAGACAGGGTCCTAGGGGCCTCGAGTGTGTTTTGAGTCTGATACGGACTATAAACGAAAACACAGATATAGCAAAACATGCAAAATAAAAAATAAGAGCTAGCTAGACCTACAATTGATTGGAAGAACAAGAACCAATTAGGATATGAAGCCTAGTTACCTCTATGAACACAATCAGTTGTAACTCTAAGCTGTGAAAACCCTCAAGAGATTGGCAACTCTTAAATATCCGGATAAAGTAATTAAGCAATTAAGCATTCACTACTAATTGCTCACTAACTAAGACTAATTTAGAACTAATGAAAGCATAAACAAAGCAATAAAGAAATTAAAGGTATAAATATAAATGCATTAATTAAAAGATAAGGATAGAGTGTGAGACTTGCATGTCTTCAAGTTTAGCATTCATCAAGTCTACCTAAAATAAAAGCCTTTAAGGGCTATTTATACTAGAGTGGGTATTTGGCTACAAATGATACAAATACCCCTATGCTAATTCTAAGGAGCTAGTCAATTATTACAAGTATAGCCTTCTTGATCTTGACTCTTTTAAAGCACTCCAATGCTACGATGTTAACTTGGAAATCGTTAGGCATGCTCATCTAGAATTTGGACCTTGCAAAACCAAGAAAGGGGCAAACATAAGTACCAAGCCAATCATAATCAAAGCATTGTATGTCCAAACTAAAAGATCAAATATCACAATCTTGCACTCAAAAGTGACACTCTTATTATATAGCCAAGTGTCATAATTCATAAAGAACACATCTCTAACACAAATGACACAAACATGACTATAAGAAAAATAATACTCATGAGAAGAATCAAGAGAGTGTAAAGTTTCGTGCTTCAAACAAAACCACAATCTTGTAAAATCCTCAACAAAGTGCACGCTTTTATGGTATAACCAAGTGTCATAAGAAAAAATCATACTCTTCAAACCAAAGGAAGACATTTCACCATGATAAGAAACGACTCAGAGGTTAAACACAATTTTTAATCCCCAAATATCTACACACTTTCTAACAAATTCACATGGCAACTTAAGAGATATACTAAGATCAGCATGAATCATCATATAAAGAATATCACAATACTCAAAGTTAAGAGTCTTTACCAATGGCCTTAGATAAACACCAGATAAGCATAAGCCAAATGTACATACCATTCTTGCTTTTGGGCAAAAGAAAAAGGTCTTGACCAAAAGTATGCCATAATGTTAGTTCAAAGCCTATCTTACCCTTAACAACTTTCTCTTATTAAACCTTCACAAAGTAATCAATAATGTTAGGTTCTTTTTGCTCAAAATGGTCACTCAAAACACCAAAAGAAACATTCTTACCTTTTCTCACAGAAGCATTAGCAAAATCCAACAAGAATGTTCTTTCAAAAGTATGAATAAGATAAGTAAAGCAATTAATACTAGTGCTAGTATCAAAAACTTTATTTTCCTTTTCACACTCAACAAATCATCACATAAATATACATAAGAGTGATCAAGATCAAATACAAGAGAAGTCAACTCATTGGAATACAAATAATAGTTTTCTTCTTTTATATTTATATCTTTGTAAGTAACTTGTTCACTCTCCAACGAGACATCTCCGCACTCACATTTGCTCATTTCACCATAAAAATTGAATCTTTTTGCCAAAGGAACAAAAATAGAATCAAAAGAATCATCAACATTCTTCTTGACTTATTTCTTCATAAAGGTCAAAACTTTCTTCCAACAAAGTTAAAGTAGAATCAAAATAATCATCACATGCATCATCCCATAAAGGTGGGGTACCATAAGATTCAACATCACATACATCACTAGCTAAGGTGTCATTTAACAAAGAACTAGAATCATCCAATAATGAACAAGAACTCCTAGCTAATTGTGAGCCATAACTATTTTTCTCATTACAAGATAAAGAAGTATCAAACTCATCAATATATAACTATCTTTCGAATTGAAAGTGTCACCATAATCAACTAAAGTATCATGAGTAGAAGGATAAACTATTTTACCTTGAAGCCCTTCTAAAGTGAAATTCTCTCTACTTTGAACTTGCTCATTGCATTTCAAAAGTTCTGTTGAAAAGATAGCTTGATCTTCTTCCAATTTCATCTAAGTAGATTGAACTTCACTTGATGGCTCATCTAAAAGAGTTCCTTCACAATATACGGAACAACTAGAGAAAGAAGAAAGGTTATTAGCATTAGAAATAAGAAAAATCCTCACACTCTTTTTGTTTTCCCTCTTTCTTTTCTCTCATTTTCTTTTCAAACTCTTCACTCTTTTCTTGTGACAACTCATTCAATTCACATCACACTTTCTCTCCTTTTTCCACTCTAGAGTTGTCATTTTTCTCTCCCTCAATTCTCTCTATCTTTTGTCTCTCATCCTTACTTTTTATGTTTGCATTTTTCAAGGATGTTCTCAAACTCATTTGGCCTCTTCCTCTTTGGTTTACTTCATCTCCCCGATATTTGTCATTGAAAACTTGTTGGATGTTGTCCAACTCATTCAAGGTATCCACTTGATCATGTTGAAAAAGTGAGTTGTTCATCATCCGAGGCTCTTGACAAGTTACATGTGGTCTAGATAGTGATGAAGTTAGATAAGGTTGTAGTTGAGGTAATGGTTGGGGGTTGTTGGTGTTGGTAGTAGTAGGTGGTCGGTAGTTTGGTGGAGGAAAGTAAGATCGCTTTGGTGATTTAGGTCGCATTGATAATTTTTGTGGTATTTGGATCTGTTGCGGTTTTCCTCTTTGAAGCATTTGTCGCACTTGTGAAGGAGAGAGTGTAACCGAGGAATTAGTAAGCGTCATACTACTCTCCCTTCCTTGTTGCCTCAAGTAAGATTCCTCCATCACGGAATTCAACCTTGCATTTATTTTGTGTTGCCATACGGTAATATCGGTAACCTTCTCATTTATGTTGGTAACCTTCTCACTTATGTCATAAAGCATAGATACAACTTCATGCATCGAAGTCTCACTCCTTGGATCACAATTAGGACTAGATGTTTGTCCGTACTCCATGATACCTACAAAACGAGCAAACAAGTTAGTAGTAAAATTCTCACCAAGCTCACTCGATGTCGCTCAACCTTCGTGCATCACACTTTACACCAATTGGCTTTTGAGTGCTCAATTTTTTATTTTTTTTGTTTCAAAGTCCTATTCGCTCTTGCCTTTTTTCCGCTCAAGTAGTGAATGTCAAAATTGCTAGCGAACTTAAGTTTCAAGATTTCACGACAAGTTCCAACCGTCTTCGGGATGCAGTGGAAGTTGTGTATTCACAAGGACGGACAATTAAAAACAAACGGACTTAAGCCAAACAATTCACAACGATAATGAAAAATAAAAGCACGAAACAATTGGCACGAAAAAAAATTAAGCACAAAAAACTAGGTTAAAACTTAATATGAACTAATATCAATTGTACACTAGTTTAGAATTATTAAACAAGAAGGAAAAGATTATCAGTTGGATAGAAAGCTGGACTGAAAATTTTGACAGAACACTGGACAGATTTGTAGAGTTGCAACTTCAATTTCCAACAACTTGTTCCCAAACCTTCTTTCAAATCAATCCCAGCAGTTCCACAAAAGAGCTTCAAAGCCAACTACTCACAGCTTTTAGTGGCCTAGAATCTGCAAATATATGGACAATTATCAGTAAACCAATTGTAGGAAGCTTTTCAGCTGTCAAGACCTACTCCAAACAATTTGCAGCACCAATACACTTCAAGAAATTTCCCAGAAACAGTTGTAAACCTCAACATATCACCTTGCAGAATTCAAATTCTTAGTGCACAAGAAAATAGAATTGCAGAAATTTTGGTTGCCAAGTTTCTCAAACAGTTGCAGGTGAAAAATTGCAGAGAATTGAGAGTTCTGAGCTGGTTCAAACCCAACAATTATCAACTGAAGCATTTAGACATTCAAAGCAGAGATTGCAAGCTGAATAGGGCAGAAGTTCAGCTCAAACAACATAGTTTTGGCAGCTCCTTAGTGTAGAAACAGTGCTGGAATTTGCTGTCAAACAATGTCCCAAAACTACTAATTCCCAGCTCAATTGCAGTCCCAAACTGCAGCTAAATTTCAGCAGCAGCTAACAACAAGGAATCCGCAGATAACTGATACGTTTTCTGCAGAACTTGTGCACAAACTGGTGCAAAATGCAGGCCGAACAGCAGCTCAACAGTGCAGAAACAGGGCACAAAACTGCTAAGTTTCTTAGCTCCAATGCTAGTCCAAGAATTTGTAGTTTCAGCAGCTCAAACAGAGAAGGAAACGAGTAGAATTTGTTGCTGAATAATCCAGAAAACCGCAGCTGCACAGGGCAGAAATTTGCTGCTGAACAGTCCAGGAAAACTGCAGCTGAAAAGGCAGAAATTGCAGCAGATTTCTCTTAACGCAGAAAAACAAACACCTAAACTGCGCGAAAATCTGAAACTGCACTATTTTTCAACTCTTACTCAGTTTTCAGAACCTCCCAAACAACTGATCAAGTAATTCCAGTTCTTCAAACAGTAGCTCATAACAAGTACAGGTTAACTGTTGCAGATTTTGTTCAAATTCTGCAGACTCCTAATCAGTCCCAAGTAATTCAGATAGACAGCAGCAAATGAACTCAAATTCAGAAATTCAATTCAACACTCAAAGACGAATTTCAATTCACAATTCAACAACCTCAAGTCGCGCTCACAAATTTACTCAAAGAACTATGAATTGCAAGTTCAGTTCACAATAAGCGATGCGAGTCGACTTCACCGATTTCAGTTCAATTAACTCAGACGATTGAGTCGATGTTCAGTTGAAACTCAATTCTCAATCAGTGACACTCAACGGATTAGGACTCCAGCAGAATTAGAAGCTATCTTTAAATTCCAGGACTCAATGATGAACTTCTACTCTCAAATGTAGAAGAACAGACTAAAATTTCCCTTAAAACTTCGAGAAACCAACTAGTTTAAGCTCAAAAGAACCAAACCTGATGCGTCGAGGAGTGCATAGGCTATACAACAGTTAGATTTCAGCAATCAATACTCGAAGAAAAGATTGGACGGCGCCCAAAGATTTGCAGTTAGTTCTTCGATTGAACTTCAGGTTGCCAACCCAAACTCAACCCAAACTTCTTCGAATTGAACTCAAAATGTAACCACACACTCGTCTCAACAATCCGAGCAAACCCCAGAAACCAATTTGTTCAAACAATCGCCTGAATCAAAAGACCCCAGTGGTCTTCTTCTTCGCAAAAAAAGCTGGTTCCAAATTTCGACCAAAACCCTAGAAATTTAGATTCAATCAAAATAATCCTTCAGATTCAGCTTCAAAATGATGTTTCCAACTAGAATCACAAACACCCAATCGATTTTGAACCTCCAATATTCAGATTCAAAACAAACCCTAGCTTTTCGGTTCAGCTGATAGTAAATTTTGGCATCAAATCTTCGAATCCAAGCTCAAATCAGTAATTCAATCTCAGAAAATGAAGAAATCACAAATTTCAGAACCAGAATCGACAACGAGACAAGGAATTCGAATTTTTCTTAATGAAACAGTGAAGAACAAATACACTGATGAACAGTAACCTTCTATTTTGGGAATTTTGGTTTTTTTCTGATTTTTTTAAAGATTTTGATGATAATCAAATTGACCTCCGCTGTCGTACCAAGATGATACGGACTATGAACGAAAATAGGGATATAGCTAGACCTACAATTGATTGAAAGAACAATAATCAATGAGGATATGAAGCTTAGTTACCTCTAAGGCTGGCAGACGGTGCGGTCCGGTCACGGACCGAATTTTTTTTTTCGGTCCTGTCTGGTCCGGCCCGGTACAATCATTGGGCCAAAACCGGACCTAACCGGTCGTATCCGATCCGGCCTTACCAGCTAAAATTCATCCGACCGGCTCGTGATCGGTACCGGTGGCCGATCTATCGGTTTTATCCGGTCCGGTCCGGTCCGGCCGATCACCCGGTAACCCGGTTTTATTCTTTTTTTTTATTTTTTTTAATAATTACCATTAGACTCATTTATTTAACTTTATAAATAATTGAAAAATATGTTTCAAAGTTGAATTTTAGAATTAAAAAAGTTACTATATAATATTCTTACAAAGTTTCAATTAGTTTCAAAATTTATAATTAGATTCAAATTTCAAACCTTGAAATATATTCAAAGTTAGTAAAATTATAAATTTTGTAGTAGTCTAGTAGAAGGAAATTATAAGTTTTTGAAAATATAACAACTAAATATTACTAACTTTGAATATATATTTGAAATGAAAAGTATGTTTCAAAGTTAAAACTTAGAATTAAAGAAGTTACAATAATATTCTTACAAAGTTTCAATTAGTTTCAAAATTTATAATCAGATTCAAATTTCAAACCTTGAAATATATTCAAAGTTAGTAAAATTATAATATGTAAAGGTCTAGTAGAAGGAAATTATAAGTTTTTGAAAATATAACAACTAAATATTACTAACTTTGAATATATGTTTGAAATGAAAAGTATGTTTCAAAGTTAAAACTTAGAATTAAAGAAGTTACAATAATATTCTTACAAACTTTGAATTAGTTTCAAATTTTATAATTAGATTCAAACCTTGAAATATATACAAAGTTAGTAAAATCATAAATTTTGTAGTAGAAGGAAATTATAAGTTTTTGAAAATATAACAACTAAATATTACTAACTTTGAATATATATTTGAAATGAAAAGTATGTTTCAAAGTTAAAACTTAGAATTAAAGAAGTTACAATAATATTCTTACAAACTTTGAATTAATTTCAAATTTTATAATTAGATTCAAACCTTGAAATATATACAAAGTTAGTAAAATCATAAAATATAAGAACACAAGAGTCAAGAGTTGTGATGTGAACTTGGAGCAATTTTATTAATATGTATTTTGATGTAGAAATTTACATTCTTTAAAACATGCTCGCTAGTTTTTTTTAATATAGCCGTAAGCTTTTCCTTAGGAACAGGTTGTTGTTGTTTCGGTTCATCGTCTTTTTCTTGATCTTCTTGATCTTCCGTCTCGTTGGTTTGATTCCCTTCTTCGCTTGTTCCGTCGCTCAAAATTTGATCCATGTACACTCTATCTTTTTTCTTTGAAAGCTCCGGTATTCCAAAGTTTCTTCGCTCTGCTTTGATCCAATCTCTGAATAGGACTCCTGTCTCCATTGCTTCTTCTCTCAATGAATGTCGATGATCTCCAATCTGAAATCTTCCCTGGCTGAAAGCGCTCTCCGATGGAACTGATGACGCTTGAATTGTCAATATATCGCGAGCCATTTTTGAAAGTATGGGAAATTGTGCTTCTTGACCCTTCCAGTAATCCAATAGATCGTGAGTTCCAAAACTTGCAAGTTTCTTCGGATATTGGATCAAGTAGACTTGGAACTCGCTGTATTCCTTCCCGTAGTCATCTTGTTCTGAAAGTAGCTTCTGATCAAGTCCTCTAAAACTGCTCATCCCAGCATGTCGTTTGCTTATTTGAGAAGAACTTTCACTGGTTGAAAGTATCGGTGCAGTTGGTGTAGCACTCTCTGCCCCAGCTCTGTTCTTTCCGAAAACAGCCTGAAAATCTGTATAAACTTTACCACGAGCAGTATCTACACTCGGGTAGTTATTAGTTGCAATTTCAAGAGGTGTAATATCTAAATTTGCATATATTTCCCGAACAAGTCGTTCAGTTAACTTAATTTTAAATGCAGGATGCAACACAGAAGCAATGTAAAAAAGTTGAGGAATTGGAAAAAAATATTTTTTAAATTTTTCAATCATAGCCTCTACAGCTATTTTATATGAATCGTATTGCCTATATAATTTTAATAATTCGGATATGCCGGCTATATAGTATAACATAGTAGGAGTAGTTGGATAATACTGTCCAGAAAATTCTAAAGTCGCATGATAAAATTTTTCTAAAAACTGGAGGAGATGTTCAACAAGGTTCCAATCTTCCTCCTTAAGGTGGTAAATATCCATAAAATATTTATTATACATTTGAGTAATAGGCTCTCTATATTCATAAGCAACAGTTAATGCTTCATATAGAGTGTTCCACCTAGTAGAAACTTCTTTTGGAACTCTCCTAATCGGCATTCCTAATTCTATACATTTTCTTTCCCATTCTCTTTTTCTTTGTTGATTTTTATTTCTAAAAATAAAGGCAATAGCTACTTTAACTTTTTCAATAATGTTGTTAAATAAGTCAAGACCATCCTTGACTACTAAGTTGTATATATGACATGCACATCTAACATGAAAAAATTCCTCAAAAGGGGGGTTTAAAATAGGTCTTAAATTCCTAAGTGCTTCTGTGTTGTTCGTAGCATTATCTACTGTAATACTAAAAACTATATTAGTCAAACAATAAGCACGACAAATAGATGAAACAGTTTTGGAAATATAATTTCTCGTGTGGGGTTCATCAACTACTTTATATGCAATTATACGTTTTTGGAAGACCCAATCAGGATCTATCCAATGAACAGTAACAGTAATATAATCGCAGTTCTTAGTTGAACGACCCATATCAGTTGTAAGACATACTCTAGTGTCAAAGTTATCAAATAAATATCTTAAATAATCTCTATATTCATTTTTAAATTTTATAATATCATTTTTTACGGTTGTTCTTGGAAAACCTTTAAAGGATTATATGTAGCTTGGATATATCGAACAAAACCAGTAGAGGAAGGAAAACTATAAGACAAACCCTCTACCGCAACTAGTTTAGCAATATTTTCTCTATCCCTTTGTTTATCGTAACTAAGAATTCCTCCTGTTGTTTGGTTAAGTTTAGTTTGGATACCCGAGGATGCGTCATGTGCTACCCCCTCCCCCTGCTCGGTTCCAAGATAAATACCCCCCGCCCGCTTTGACCATTCCTTGGGATGTTTTTTTAATAAGTGAGTTCTAATTTTACCTATCCCACCTTCATTATCCCCAGTTCTAAACATCCACACATGTCCACAAAGACCACAAATAGCCGTCTGATTTTCCTTGTTCTTCTGTACAAATTCCCAAACCTCAGATCTATCCCTACGTTGAACCGGGGCTCTAGTGGGAGGTACGGGAGGAGGCAAGTCGGACTGAACTTCAGGTGGACTAGCCTCAAATTCACGTTGTTCTTCTAAATTAATCCCAGTTTCATAATTAAATTCCGCTTCTACATTTTGTGAATCAAGAGGATTAAAGGAGCTAAAATCATGATAATATTGATGTTCCTCTACGTGTTGATTAGAAGTAGAACTACCAATAATTCCTTTACCCTTATTTCCCGAACGACCACGTGCCCTCCCCACACTACTAGTTCCAATTGAACCTCTTTGAGACATAATTATAATTTATAGCAATAAGCAAATACAATAACCAACCAATAAAATAAATATATCACAAAAATATAATTAAAGAGTAGAGATAGGAACGACCAACCAATATAGCCGTGTAATTGAGATGAAGTTGAAACTTGAAGCTTCAATTGATAGCAAGTTAGCAACTCCAAGTAAAACTTGATAAATAATAACCAAAATTGTGGAATTTAGATTTACACAAGTAGCAAATGTAACAAAATAGCAATATTGTAGATGATTTTGAGAGAATTAGAGAGAGTTTGATGACTTTTTTGAATAATATGATGAAATAATGGGGTATTTATAGGAAAAAATAGTTAGGGGGGTTATGGGGTGGTTATGGGTGCAAATAGTCGTTTTTGGTCGTTGCCCAACGGCTATTTCATCAATAGAGCCGTTGGCCAACGGCTATAAATTAAAGAAGAAGGCTACCCAGCAAACCGGTCCGGCCGGTTCCGGCCCCAATTTTATCCGGTTCGTCCGTTTTTAAACTGTCGCACCATCTCGCTACCGGACCCCTATCCCCCCACACGTATTTGGTCCGGTTCTAACCGGTCCGGACCGGTCCGGGCCGGTTTCCGATCCCTAACCGGTCCGGTCCGGTTAGAACCGGACCAATAGCCACTCTTAGTTACCTCTACGAAATCAAGCAACTGTAACCCTAAGCTATGAAAATAAGAGCGAGACCTACAATTAATTGGAAGAGCAAGAACCAATTAGGAAATGAAGCCTAATTACTTTATGAACACAAACAATTGTAGTCCTAAACTATGATAACCCTCAAGAAAATAGCAACTGTTAAAAACCTGGATAAAGTAATTAAGCAACTAAGCATTCACTACTAATTGCTCACCAACTAAGACTAATTTAGCACTAATGAAAGCATAAATAAAGCAATAAAAGGATTAAAGGCATAAATATAAATGCATTAATTAAAAGATAAGGATAGAGTATGAGACTTGCATGTTTAAGTTTATCATTCATCAAGTCTACCTAAAATAAAAGCCTTAAAGGCTATTTATACTAGAGCGGGTGTTTGGCTACAAATGACACAAATACCCTAAAGCTAATTCTAAGGAGCTAAGCTTAGTCAATTATTACAAGTATAGCCTTCTTGATTTTGACTCTTTTAAAGCACTCCAATGCTATAATGTTGACTTGAAAATCGTTAGGCATGCTCATCCAGAGTGTATTAGAGTCTCGAATCATTTCCATGTGTTTTAAGAAGGCCTGGTTCTGGTGTTTCGCATCTGCGCAAGTGGAAGCACAAATACGGCTCCGCTTATGTGTGATTTTGTATAGCTTTTGCAAAGCTTAGGCTTGGACAGGTTTTTCCACTTCTGCGGGTAAAGGACCGCAAGTGCGATAGTCTCATCTGCAGTATGTGGATCGCAGATGTGAGAAGTCCACTTCTGCGGTTGTTTGGCGCTTCAGCGGTATCTCAGATGAGATGGAGTTTTGCGCAGGTGTGAAGTTTTATCTGGTAAGTTGTAATCATAGATGCGGGCTCGCAGGTGCGTGTTTATGACAGCAAACGCGGAAATCCTTGCGCTGAAGCTTTATAAATTGAGGGCTATTATTTTATCACATTTTGAGTTAGAGAGCTCGGTTTTGGGCGATTTTGGAGAGGATTTTCTCGATTTGGATTGGGGTAAGTATTTTTTACTCGAATTTGGTTATATTTCATGATTCCATCTTTGTTTTTACCATTTAATGAGTGATTTGAATGGAAAAAATTGGAGATTTTAGTAAAAACTTTTCTAGAATATAAAATGATGATTTGAAGGCTGATTTGAGGTCAGAATTAAGTGATTTTGGTATAGTTGGACTCGTATTGGAATGGGTGTTCGGATTTTGTTGGTTTTGTCGGATTCCGAGGTACGGGCCGGGGTTGACCTTTTGGGTTGACTCTTTGGTTTTTATTAAAGATCGAAGCTTTATTATCCGAAATTGTTTCATATGGTTTTTATTTATGATATTAAGTTATTTTGGCTAGATTCGAGCCGTGGGAAGGTTGTTTCACACGGGAAGGTCTTTTTATAATATTGATTTAGCTTCTTTGAGGTAAGCATCTTGCCTAACTTTTTTTGGGAGAAACTACCCCGAAGGATTGAGATTAATTGCATTATTTGAAGTACGTGGAAGGCGTGTACATGAGGTGACGAGTGTGTACACGGGCTTATATGCAAAAATTGACCGGTTTAGACTCTTAGGCTTTTTTCAAGAACTCCGTTTGACACTGGAATCCCCGCAATGTATTTATTTAAAGTTATTAGCACAAGTTATATCTTTTGATTGTCAAGTTTACTCTCACATGCTTTATTTGAAGTTGTTAGCACATGTTGTATCTTTTACTTGTTAAGTTTACTTTCATATGCTCTATTTGAATTTGTTATGTAATGTGACCTCCTTTATTGTTAAATTATTATTCATTGAAGTTGTTACATTGTCACGACCCAAAGACTACTATAGGTCTGATGGCACCTAACGCCGCCATCAGGCAAGCCAATAGTGATTGACCAACTTAATTACTTATTTTCTTACTTTTGAAATTATAATTTTTATTAAGGAAGGAACTTTATGCTTTTAAATCCATGGGAACGTACAAAATTAGTAGTATATAAAGAAAATGAAAGGCAATAATAATATATAAAATCCGTAAGCATCAACTAGCATATCCCAATATCCGGTGTCACAAGTGCATGAGCATTCACCAGGAAGTACAATAATAATATAATATCTATCTAGAATGTAAATAAGACAGGATAAATAAATAGTACGACGGGGATTCTGTGGACTGTGATGCGTAGCCTGGAATGCAGCTCACATGAAGTCTCCTCAACAACTGCGCCTTCGCGTCAAGATGATCATCAAATGAACCTGTCAGATTCTGCACATCTTGTGCAGAAGTGCAACATGAGTACGTAAATCAACGCGTACCTAGTAAGTATCTAGCCTAACCCCACAGAATTAGTAACGAGGGGTCGACATCGACACTTACTAGTGGTCTAATAAATCAATATGGTAAATCATAAACCGATAAGAGTACAACAATAGTAGTGAGGTAAATCTATAACTAACACAATCTTCCAAAATTTCTTTTAACAATATTAATTTCTCAATCTCGTATTCTATCTCGACAGCTCAGAAATATCAAGTGCCAATAGCAAACGGATAAAAATTTTCATACAAAATGCAAGGCATCAGTGGAAGGAAAATCTTGCGAATATTTGGACTGCTAGCGATATAATGCACGATTATGCCGAGGTCTTACGGCCAGATCTCAGAAAGAATATGATACTGCTGAGGCGATCAGCCCGATCCCATCATAACATGTACACTGTCGAGAGTCGAGCGGCACGAATCATAGATGCATCTATTATACTGCCGAGGCGAACGACCTTCTCCTATGAGAGTGTGGTACATAATTCTGCTGAGGCGTTCGGCCCGCTCCACAAGAAAGGAAAGGAATTATTGAATAACGAGACACAAGCTTACGATACAGTATATGAACACAAGGTGAGTATAACCTTTACCATTTACGAAATAACTTGCTAACGACTCAGGGTATTAAGGCTCAGCCTAATATATACGTATATATTTCTAAATCAAGTTCAATTATAGTTTCAGTTAATTAAGCCAGCATAATGAATTCAAATATTCCAAATATTACATGGTAAAGTCCTAAGTCTACCCGGACATAAACATGGTTTAGATACGTACGCACTCTCGTTACCTCGTGTGTATGTAGCACCCACAAATATATGACATAACAATTACATCACCTAGGGGGTAGTTTCCTCCTCACAAAGTTAGACAGGAGACTTACCTCGCTCCGAAGTTCCATAACAGGCTCCAACGCCACTCTAACACCTTAAACCAATGTCAGTCGCTCCAAAACTAGTCAAACAACGTGCAAACCAATAAAAATATACGCTAATACTCATAATAAATCAATCATAACAATTTCCAACTCCGCATGAAAAGTCAATAAAATCAACCCTCGGGCTCAGGTGCTCGGATTCCGAACCAAATTTCACGTCCAATTTCGTGGTAAAAGTCCAAAAATACCAAATTCTAGGTTTACCACCAAAATCTCAAATTTTTACCAATTTTCATGTTTAAATCCATATAAATCCATGTATTTAACATACAATAATTGAGAATAACTTACGACACAATAGGTGATGAAATTCTCCCCTCCAATAGCCCTAAATATCGCCCAACCAAATGAAAATGTGAGAGAAATGGGCTACGTCTCGGATTAAAAACACCTCATTGCCCAGCGACAAATTCGCACCTGCGAACGATTTTGTCGCACCTGCGATCTCGCTTTTGCGAGACAAATCTCGTTTCTGCGAAGTGCAGTGCCCAGCTGCTCCATTGCACTTGCGGCACACGCAGGTGCAAACCACCATTGCGCTTCTACGCTCCCGCAGGTGCGGAAATTCCCTCGCACCTGTGCGACCACAGCCTCTCACCCAGCACCGCTTCTGCAACCTCTTCTCCGCATCTGCGACTTCGCAGGTGCGGAAGTTCCCTCGCACCTACGCCCCCAGACCTTCTTCACAAAAATCGCACATACGATGACCCCCTACGCACCTGCATGACCGCACCTGCGGCCAATCATTCTGCATGTGCGATTACACCAGTCTTCAGTAGCAGCAACATCTCCTTAAATCCGAACCCAATCCATTTTCAATCCGTTTCAAACCCGAGGCCACCGGGGACCCCATCCAATTGTACCAACATATCCCAAAACGCGATACGGACTTAGTCGAAGCCTCAAATCATGTCAAACAATATCAAAATTACGAATTGACAGCCAAAAATCTTTCTTCCAACTTTTCAACCTTCAAACTTCGCCGAACGCGTCCGAATTACACTGAAACATTTCGGAATGACGCCAAACTTTATGCGCAAGTCAAAAATCACGATACGAACCTATTCCAAGGCTCGAAACTCCAAACGGATAGCGATAATATCAAAATCCACTTCGAACCAAACCTATGAAATTCTAGAACTTCCAAAATGCCAACTTTTCATAATAGGCATCGAAATATTCCAGACCACCCGATACTCAACCCAAACATACGCCCAAGTCCAAAATCATCATAGAACCTATTGGGACCTTCAAATCCCAATTCCGAGGTCGTTTACTCAAAAGTCAAACCTTAGTCCATTTTTCCAATTTAAAGCTTCCGAAATTAGATTTTTTTTTCCAAATCAACTCTGAATTTCCCGAAATTCAATTCCGACCACACGTACAAGTCATAATACCTGAAATGGAGCTACTTAAGACCTCAAATCGTAGATCGACGCGCTAGAGCTCAAAACGACCGTTCGGGTCGTTACATTCTCCCCCACTTAAACATATGTTTGCCAAGAATTGCTCCGGAGTTGTATCATTGTTTAACACTTCGTGCACCTACCCCTGCCACCATAACCATGTGAGCACGTGAGCTCGAGCCAGACTGAAGATCCTTCCTATAACCTAGCCAACAAGCTTTAGCACCAAATTCTAACATTCAGAATTCTCCACAAGACCAGATTCTAACATACGCACCACATCAATCACCACACACTGTATCAATATGATCATGCTCCTCCATTGAAATCACGCCATGCACGCATAGGTCGTTTGACCATAATAGCATCCTTCGACCACAATAGCTGATATTTCACGAATCTGATGCCCGCAATACACCTCATAACACATGTAAACCCGGTTCCAACTCTCGCAACACTGCCATGGCTAAGAGATGCATAGAAACTCATAACCACCTGCCGAATAAACAAATCACGGAGTCTCTCCTCCTGACAAGAACCATTACCTCATTCTGAACTGAATAACGATATTTTCTCTTCAATATACCTTATATAAATCTGATTGCACTGATTTTAGGTCCAATAATCTTGTCTCACCCAGTACAAGCTGCTCGAGCAATAAGCCACCTCAAACACTGACCAAGATCTCATATGACGTCATCAATACGCCGACAAGCCACTTCTTGAATATGACACATAAGGAGGAACGAATTCTGAAAAAGAATTACCCAGCCTGCATAACGAATAAAACAGTCGAATAGATGCTATAACCTTTCTCAGAGAATGAGAAACAAAATACACAGAAATAAGTATATGGAATCGTACTCAACATCTCACTGTTGCGACGTGCAATCCGATCCACACATGATACCGTTGCAACGTGAAACCCGATCCAAACAACATAACTGTGGTGGCGTGCCACCCGATCCACACATAACAATAAATAAGGAAATACCCATCAAGCCATAATACTTTTACCTAAAAAATACCCGAATATCAACCACAAACACGCCAAGTGCAAAAATACAACCCTGGGGAGGCGGATAGTGCCATACTCTACAAACCCAAGCATGACTAAGGTGCAATAAATGACCTGCATCTCAAGAGTCATCCTGTTCATATAACACCACAAGCTACACGGGGCCACAACACATGTGCGAATAATCAAGCCGTCTCACAACCCATATGGCACAATGGAGTATTACATGGAATAGCTGACAAGGGGAATCACATCCGATGCCTGAAGACTCCTCCGTACGCGATGCTATGACGAATGAACACCTCCGACCTAATGTAGAGCACACATTCACATTAGACCCATCAACGGACCTCATCCGATTCTTATCATACCATACTGGGCCAACAACCTTTCAAGGATCGACAATGGCCCTATTCATGACACACATGGGCAACCGCCCAATCAGGAACAAACTCCCACTGTTCACAACCAAAGGAATGGATTGCCTTCCAGGCATAAACTCTCACATTAATGATGGTGCCAATATCTCCATGCTTGATTTCAATCTTTAACAATCAAGTGACTAACATGTCACACTTATACAGAATTTCCGGTAGGATATACTCCCACGACCTTCCGCACGAGGTAGCAAAGTCTGCACCTCCGTACCACCAACTGTACTAATGTTGTAAAGCAAATCAAGAATCTGCAAATCAGTACACAAAGCCTCTTACACAGGACACCTTTCTCAGGTGACACTAAAGGAAATGCCAGCTTATTCTGAATATCTGAATTCTTCCCTGCTCATCCAAGCTCGTGACATTCTTGTCAACACCGACCCGCAACCTTGATCCTCAACTTCCAATTCCCATGCCGCTCACTGCACCTATCAAGCCGCTTCACGAGAGTACAAGAATTCATCATAACCCCTGAACTACTAGTAAAATAAACACTTCATTGGCTAGAAACCTTTCACTTAACTCATTTCAGAAAAACCATGGCAACACGCAACCGAATTCCCATAATCGCAGAAAATACAAACCTCAAGTTGTGGTCTAAACCACCATAACTCTTCCAGGATCCATCTATGCAGAACAAGCCATCATAATATAATACCTCCAAATTAATCAAATTACGGTGGCTGTCAAGCCCGTAAATAACGCCACAAATCACCTGTATGACATTAACACGCCGAAGGAACTAATCATTTCCTCAATCATGTTGGTTCAAACCATACCAACCGACCCAACTTCCTCCGATTTACTCTTGACCTGCCTTAGAAATAATAATAGCTCTATTCAAAAACATAACAAAACTCGATAAACACTCATCCCGAGTGACCCAAATCATGAGATCACATTGTCTCAATACCCACTGCAAAAACTCGATCTTTAACCACTCAACTAACCCAAAATCCTTAGACATCGTGCTTACATCCTTGAACCCACTAGAATCACTATTGAGAGTCACCTACTCTATTCTGGTCCTGGGTATAACCAAACTCCAATGATTTGCTAGCACATGAACACCCTCTCAAAGAAGCAACCAGATGAATTCTTTTCCTTCTACATCACCTCCACAATAAGCATAAACTCCGAGTCATCCCAAAAACTGAACATGAACCAATAAGGCAAAATATATCCTACATTTGACAAGTTCTTTGCTCGAATTACCCCTGATATTTTCTTTTTCTTAGTCGTAATAACCCACCAATGCACCGATAACCAGAAACCGCACAAGAAGACAACCACACGATCCAATCGTAGACGGTAGGCTCCCCCACTTAGGTTTAAGCTACAATTATATAAACCTAGAACCCACAAAGATTCCTCCTTCTCAATTACCATGATCTCGCACCTTTAACCCGCTAAATTTCTCAAAATCTTTTGTTAGACGTTTCATGAACATTCCAAATCATCAGCCACAATCACATATTCGACCTCTTACCGATTAACAAGGAGAATTCTTCGTAGAAGCTTCATCAACATCATGCAACCGCTAACTTGCTCACAGGAGATAACCCACATGTGGAATTCCATGCCGACATCTTCCAACGACGCTGCACTGGGGTACAACTACCACGCATTTAGTAAACCCTCCTGAGCTTATGCTCTTCCACCAGTTGTACAAGTTTGTTCGTTCCCCATTGACATCACTGAAAATCCGACAATACGTTCCAAACTCGAAGTCACGTTGTATCCAAAAACGGTAATAAAGTTTTCACACCCCTCTTTATTTCAAGAAAGCTTCTCTTTGCTATACTCAATCTTCCTCAGTGTAGTAGCTTCCATCTCAAATAAAATCCGTAGACCTAGTCTCTTCCTACCACGATTCCTAAATCGCTCTAACCTTTTCTCAAGGCACGTAGCTATCCTACCATAGAATCCATATGCTGCTCTGCCACTCTCACTTCGGTTAAACCATCTCGTTTAAGCAACTTCTCGACCTCTAATTTTCATACTTTACCTGCTAGTAATTCAACCACCGCGAGACACCTCCCGCCATGTCCTTCCTCATCCTTCGCTGTGCAAATGTTGCCTCAAATCAAACCCATACCTGTAGCACCTGAACTAATAAATTGTTACCAACTCTAAACCTCCTAGAAGATCATCTTTCTCGAGCCATCAACATTAGAAACACCAATTCGATTCCGAAACTGCTACACACTGCTATCTCTGACAACAACTTCTTAGGCACCATTTCACAACACCCTGCCCCGAAGGCAAATCAAAGAACACCATAACACAGGTGGACCTTAATGCGTTCAAACAAGGACGACGAAACCACCTCACAAATGAGATTTCCACCTCGCTCAAAAATATCAAGTCTCGTGCACTGAGAAATCCTCCTTTCAAGTCATTCACTGCCTCGACACATAAACAAGCACCCTACCATTACACCAATTCTGTGCGATAACAACGCATGAGCCTCATAATAATCCGTGCATAGCCTCGAAACCATATAAAATATAGATACTGGGCTGAAACAAGACACGAGCTTACGATACAGTATATGAACACAAAGTGAGTATAACTTTTACCATTTCTCAAATAACTTGCCAACAACTCAAGATATTAAGGCTCGACCTAATATATATGTATATATTTCGAAATAAAGTTCAATTATAATTTCAATTATTAAGCCAGCAGAATGAATTTAAATATTCCAACTATTACACTATAAAGTCCTAAGTCTACCCAGACATAAACATGATTTACCTACATACGGACTCTCTTCACCTCGTGCGTACGTAGCACCCACAACAATAGCACATAACAATTACATCACCTAGGGGGTAGTTTCCCGCACACAAAGTTAGACAGGAGAGTTACCTCTACGAAGTTCCATAACCGGCTTCAACGCAACTCTAACACCTCAAACCGATGCCCGTCACTCCAAAATTAGTCAAGAAATGTGCAAACCAATAAAAATATACTCTAATTATAATAATAAATCAATTCATAATAATTCCCAACTCTGCTCGAAAAGACAATAAAGTCAACCCTCAGGACCACGTGCCCTGATTCCAAATATTTTCGAAGATAAACTTTACCCATAACACCACAAACTCAAATATATAATTTATTCCAAATTCCACGTCCAATTTCGTGGTAAAAGTCCAAAAATACAAAATTCTAGGTTTACCACCAAAATCCCAAATTTCTACAAATTTTCATGTTTAAATCCATACATAATCCATGTATTTAACTACAATAGGTGGGAATAACTTATCTCAAAATAGGTGATGAAATTCTCCCCTCCAATAGCTCCAAATATCGCCCAAGCAAATGAAAATGTGAGAGAAATAGGCTAAGTCTCGGATTAAAAACACCTCATTGCCTAGTGACTTTCGCACCTGTGGACGAATTTGGCGAACTTGTGATCTCGCTTCTGCGAAGTGCAGTACCCAGCTACTCCATTGCACTTGCGGCAGAGGGTCCGCTTCTGTGCACACGCAGGTGCGAGCCACCATTGTACTTCTATGCTCCTTCAACCAAAGGCCCCTTCCCGCTCCTGCATCCAACAGCCCACACCTACGAGCTCGCAGGTGCGCAATTCCCTCGCACCTGCACAACCACAGCCTCTCACCCAGCACCGCTTCCGCCACCCCTTCTCCTCATCTGCGACTTCACAGGTGTGGAATTTCCCTCGCACCTGTGCCCCCAGACCTTCTTCACGATAATCGCACTTGCGACGACCCCCTATGCACCTACGACCACTCCTTCTACAAGTGCGATTACAACAATCTTCAACAGCAGCAGTATCTCTTCGAATTCGAATCGCAACCCATTTTCAATCTGTTTAAATCCTGAGGCCCCCAAACCCCATCCAAATGTATCTACACATCCCAAAACACGATACGGACTTAGTCGAAGCCTCAAATCACATTAAAAACATCAAAATTACGAATTAACGACAGAAAACCTTTCTGGAATGATGCCAAACTTTACGCACAAGTCAAAAATCACGATACGAACCTATTTCAAGGCTCAGAACTCCAAACGGACATCGATAACATATAAATCCACTTCAAACCAAACTTATGAAATCCTAGAACTTCCAAAATGCCAACTTTCCATAATAGGTACCAAAATGCTTCCGGACCACCCGATGCTTAACCCGAACATACGCTCAAGTCCGAAATCATCATACGAACCTATTGGGACCTTCAAATCCATATTCCGAGGTCGTTTACTCAAAAGTCAAACCTAAGTCCATTCTTCCAACTTTAAGCTTTCGAAATTAGAATTTTCTTTCCAAATCAACTCGGAATTTTTCGAAATTTAATTCCGACCACACGTACAATTCATAATACCTAAAGTGGAGCTACTCAAAGTCTCAAACTGTAGATCAATGCGCTAGAGCTAAAAACAACGGTCGGGTCGTTACATACATGATATCCCTTCGTTGCCAAGTTATTCTCATGCATTTAGACATAGTTACTATTTTATGACCATCTCTTTCATTGTTAGTTTATGTCATACACAAAATTGGAGTTGCAATTGCATGGAAATACCTTCATTATTGAGTTTATTCTTAAGAAATTAAGTGAAGTGAAGTCATTAAAATCCATTAACCTATTTTAGTTGAAGTTGTTGTTTAATAGAGTATTGTTCATTGTTTTGCAAAGGTTGTGGCCTATGGGCACCTGTGGTACGAGTTGATATATCGTGTTGCTGTGATGTTGACACATGCAAATTTGTTGTGTGGATTAACCGCGGCTACGCAGAGCATAAATGTGGCATCTCACTATTGTTGATTAAGCAGAGTGATACGGGTGGCTAATGTGTTATCGTCTGGGCGTTAAGTGATACGGGTGGCTATTGTGTTATTTTTCGGGCGGAGTGATACGAGTGACTATTGATATACATTGTCTGGGCGGAATGATACGAGTGGCTATTATGAATTATCAATAGGGAGAGATAAGGGTGCTATGTTAGGGATGATATGTGACGGTCTGGGGCAGGATGTTGATGATATTCGTGTGATAGTGTGATTTTCCTTGTGTGTGTCATGCACCTTACGTTACTTGTTGTGTTGTTTCCAATGAGCTACTCGATGTCCTTGATATTACTTGTTGACTTTGATTGTAATAGTACACTCACACATGCATACACCGTAGCATGACATCCATACCGGTTCATAAGTATGAAACTTGATATTCATTGATCCCACACATGTATTCTTGTATATCTACTTCCATTGTGATATTGGGCATGTGACCACGCTTGGCGGATTTTGATAATGAGCCTGTTACTATGTCGGGCGGGTTGAGGAATTGGCAGGTGAATTGTCCGTGCGGTTGTAATTTATAATGTGGGCACGAGGTGCCATGAGCATATGATTGGTGATTTGGAACTCGTGACTTTTGATTTTGAGATGAGGTATCTCGGAGTAATTTTTCTTGTGAAACTTGTGTTAGAACGGTTTGATTATTTGGTTGTCATTTATTTTCCTTATTTGGTTTCACTAGTACTTAGCATTATTCTGATTACTTTACTGCTTTTCCGCATGTGTATCCCTTATTGCCATTATGGTTTCTTGCTTCCATTATTAGCTTTATACTAATATGCTGCACAGATTATTATGACTAGTTGGTGTCTTGACTTGTACCTCGTCATTACTCCACCAAGGTAAGTCTTGATACTTACTAGGTACCGATCATGGTGTACTCATACTACACTTCTGCACATATTTGTGCATATCTAGGTATTGGAGATAACGGACTCAGGCAGAGTTAGCTTCTTGATCGCGAGGATTCAAGGTAGAGCTGCTTGGTCACCGTAGTCCCTTGGAGTCCTTTCCTTATATTACTACTGTCAAATCTCTATCCGAACAGTACTGCATTTTGAGTTATGTTATGTATTCAGTAGAGTTCGTGACTTTGTATTACCTAGTCTTGGGAGGATTGTTGTGATTATCGTCGCGTAGGCTTATATGACCTTTATTTCTGTATTTCACATTAAGCTATGCTTTAAATTATCATGTTTAACTAGTGTAACTGTTTTAAGTAATCAGCTTACCTAGTCTTACAGACTAGGTGCCATCACGATGCCTAAGGCGAAATTTGTCGTGACAAGTCGGTGTCGCAGCCCTAGGTTCATAGGTTCTAGGAGTTACGAGCTTGTTTTGTAGTGTCTTAGGTATTGGTATGGAGACGTCTGTACTAATATTCGAGAGGCTAAGAAACTATTAGGAAATTTTCACTTCTTTCACTCCTATTGTGCGGATTTATTGGTTTCTGAGTTTGAGCCTTTGTATTTCTACTCTCTCACAGATAGTGAGGATACGTACCACCGGATCAGCTGAGCAGACACTCGCGCCCCCTGCTAGAACTGCGAGAGACCGGGACCGAGGTAGAGGCTGAGGAAGGGCATGTGCCGTAGCTAGAGCACCTGCCAGAGTAGCAGCTGAGGAGCTACAAGTAGCTCCGATTGAGGAACAAGCACCAGAGGCGCCTGTTGCTATCCCCGGACTTCAGTGGACTTTAGCGAAGTTCCTGAGCATGTTCGCCACATTGGCTCTAGCGGGATTGATTCTAGCTGCACCAGCTACTTTACAGATTGGGGGAGGAGCTCAATATCCCACCGCCCGTACTCTAGAGCAGTCGGATCATGTTGGAAATACTCCGGGTGTGGTGCCAGCACAGCCCATTATCGCGGTTTAGCCAGAGGCATCATAGGAGGAGCAATTGAGACTTTAGAGGTTCAAGAAGTATCACTCTCCTACTTACAGTGGCGCAGTGACTAAGGACGCGCAGGGTTTTCTGGACAAGTGTCACCGTATTCTCTGCACCATGGGCATTATGGAGGTGAACGGAGTAGTCTTTACTACATTTTAGCTTTCAGGGGCGGCATATAGGTGGTGGCAGGCTTATGAGGAGAGTAGGCCAGCCGATGCAGCGTCACTTCATTGGGCTCAGTTTTCAGATATGTTTTTTTATGGAGTTTGTTCCCTAGACTCTCCATGATACGTGGCGCACAGAGTTCAAGCAGCTGCGTCAAGGCACTATGACAGTGTCGGAGTATGCTATCAGGTTCAGTGAGTTATCCCGTCATACATCTATTTTGGTTTCTACTGTTAGAGAGCGGGCTTGCAGATTTATCGAGGGGTTCAGTTATAGTCTTAGATTCAGCATGGCTCGGGAGTTGGAGACTGATACTCCATTTTAGCAAGTTATAGAAATAGCCAGGAGCTTAGAGCATATTCGGGGTGAGGAGAGGGTGGATAAGGAGGCCAAGAGGTCTCGAGGTTTTGGAGGATCCAGTGGATTCTACTCTTTAGCTCTGACCCATTGTGGTGGAGGCTTAGTCAGTCAGCCAATCTAGTACGCACTTCAGACTACATATGGTGCTTCATCTAGTTAGAGAACTCAAGGTACTCATATGGGGTAGTCGTCCTTTAGCGCACCACCTGTATCGGGTTCCTATAGAGATTATCCCAATCATCTAGTACGGACTCAGTACCAGCAGCCACGTTCGTAGAGGGGTTGTTATGAGTGTGGTGATACTAGGCACATCATGAGGGATTGTCTCAGACCTAGGAGAGGTGGATTTCACCAGCGCACTTAGGCTGTAGGCTCCATTCCAGTTGCTACTCCACCTGCACAGCTGGCTAGAGATGGAGGACAGGCGGGTAGAGGGTGCCCTAGAGGTAGAGGCAAGGCCCGTTGATATGCTTTCCCTGGTAGGGCTGAGGTTACTGCACCAGATGACGTCGCTAGAGGTATGGTTTCGATTTGTCATAGAGGAGCATTCTTCTTGTTTTTGATCTGATTCTATTTATTAGCATAATTCCTTCTATATTGCTTCATATATGGGTGTGTTCCGTGATTCTTGTACTCTTATTATGTGTTTGCCCCTTTTGAGAGATTCTATAGTGGTAGCCCGTGTCTACTGTTTTGGATTGTTCACTATTGAGAGTTATGAGAATAGGATGAACTTTCTGTTACCTTATACGGTAAGTTTTGGTATGATATCTGGATGGTTTGGTCGCACTTGTGAATTGGTTGCTCTATAGGAATGGGAAGTCTGTTGTGTGTTGTGGTTTTAGTTCTATGAGATTTAGTTAGTAGAGTGTTTTAGTCGTTGAGATGTTTACCTTACTTGTGACTCTAAATGGAGGATGGGAACCTGGTGTTCTTAGTGGATTGATATGTTTAAACGGGGCTACGTGCCGTGGTGGAGTTATATTAGGATGAGATCCTTGCGATTAGTTCATACATTTTATTTCTCCCTTGTGGAATGGATTCTTAGTATGATATCGATGAAGAGTTGTATCTATTGGACTTGTTCGATAGTTCTCTCATGTGTTTCTTTTTCCATATTCAGTCATATTCAAGTTGTGCTTGTCGAGTTTAGATTTGCGAGGTATGTGCCAGGTGGTGTTGGGTGTGACTTGTTGATTGTGTGAGCAGTTATGAGATCTTCATATTTCTTACATCATTAGAAGTGTTAGGAAGGTTAGGAAAAGGTTCTAGCAGATATGAAGTTATTTACCAGTGTTGGATTTGATTATGGGCAGTTGTTGCGGTCAAAATTGTTGCTACAGGCATATGGACGATGTGTTACATCATGTGGTTATACCTTGTGGGTGTATGCATGAGCTGTTGCAGCTGGGAGGTTCATACAATGTGTTTATGTGGTAATTGGGTCTTTGGGGGATAGTCAGATGTTGAAATTTGGTTCTAAGGCTTGTTGGTATAAGTGTAATGAATAATCTTCAGTCAATAAGGTATTTTTGGGCTTATGTGGATTGGGGTGATGTGGGATCCCCCGTGAGAATGTGTACAGTGAGTTCATTCAGTGATTTCATGACTTCAGAACGGTTCTTGGCACGTTCGAGGACAAACATTTGTTTAAGAAGGGGAGAATGTAATGACCCAACCGGTCGTTTTGAGCTTTAGTGTTCTGTTAGATGGTTTATGGTCTTGAGTAGCTTCGTGTTATGCATTTTGACCTGCGTGTATGGCTGGTTTCTGTTTTCGGGTGATTCAGGATTGATTTGGAAGAATAATTCTTGTTTTAGAAGCTTAAGTGGTAAGAGTTGACCGAAGTTTGAATTTTGTGTAGACGATTCAACAATGGTGATTTGATGATTCCAATAACTTCATATGGTAATTTTGGACTTAGGCATATATCCGGATTTGGATTTGGAGGTCCGTAGGTTGATTTGACGCTTTTTAGCAAAAGTTAGAAAGTTAGAGGTTTGGAAGGTTGAAAGGTTTGACCGGGAGTTGAATTTGTTGATATCGGATACAAATTATTATTCCGGGAGTTAGAATTTGTTCGTTATGTCATTTTGAACTTGTGTGCATAATTTAAGGTCATTCCGTGTTGATTTGATATGGTTCGGCGTGAGATTTAGAAGTTGATAGTTCATTAGTTCATTAGGCTTGAAATGAGGTGTGACTCATAGTTTGTTATTTTTTGGTATGATTTGAGGCCTCAAGTAGGTCCGCGTTATATTTTGGGATTGGTTGGTGTGATTGGACGGGGTCTCGGGAGATTCGAGTGTGTTTCTATTGAGTCTCGGATCACTTCCATGTTTTAGAGCAGGCCTAGTTCTGGTATTTGGAATCTGCACAAGTGGGAGCACAGGTGCTGCTCCATTTCTACGTTATTTTGTGTCGCTTCTGCGAAGTTTAGGCCTAGGCAGGTTTTTCCGCTTTTGCACGTAAAGGATCGCAGGTGCGATACTTGCATTAGTGGTATGTGGATCGCAGAGGCGAGAAGTCCGCTTCCGGTTGTTTTGGTGTTTCTGCTGTATCGCAGATGATATGGAGTTTTGCGCAGGTGCGGCATTTTATCTGGTAAGTTGTTATCGTTTATGACGCAAATGGGGAAATCCATGGGCAGAGGCTTTATAAATCGAGGGTTTAGGTTTTTTTATCACATTTTGTGTTAGAGAGCTCGGTTTTGGGTGATTTTAGAGAGGAATTTCTCAATTTGGATTGCAGTAAGTATTTTTGACTCAGATTTGGTTATGTTTTATGATTCCATCATTGTTTTTATCATTTAATGAGTGATTTGAATTGGAGAAATTGGGAAATTTAGTAAAAACTTACCTAGAATATAAAATGATGATTTGAAGGCCGATTTGAGGTCGGGATTGGGTGATTTTGATATAATTGGACTCGTATAAAAATGGTTGTTCGGATTTTGTTGGTTTTGCCGGGTTTCGAGGTGCGGGCCCTGTGAGCACGTAATTTTTGCCCCACATATAAAACTACTCTTAAAATATTCAAAATAGTTTTATAGACTTTTAAAAAAATTTCTCTATTTTATTTGAGTTTGGTTTTGCGTATATTTGCATATTTAGGAAGACTTTAAAACATAATATTGCCAAAAATATTTGTTTCCATCTTTCATCCATTGCACTTTAGGTTTTATTGTGTTACTAGTTTTTATCATGTAGTGGTGTATTTAAATATAAAAATAATAAAAATATGCAAAAGATAGTACATTAGTAATAGTTGTTGTGTTTTTAGCCTCTTTAGGTCTAATTCACTAGTTCTTTTTGTTCTGTCATTTTTTAATATTAATTAGTTAAGTAGCTAATTGGTAGGTAAAAAATAATAATAACTAGTTTAGTTTTACAAGTATGTTCAAAATTGAAAAATGTATAAATGGTTTTGATTTTAAAATAAAGAAGAAAAGAGAAGTGGGTTGTCAGCTTGTTATTTCGAATTGGGTCACGTTTTAGGCGGCCCAGTTCCCTTAATGTAGACCATAACCCGTTAAAACACCAACCATTCTTTTTCTAACCCGGTCCAATCCTTCACTACCCCACCCCGCTCAGACTCCTCTTCACCCTCACTATTGTCCACCGCCCATCGCTCGTCGCCCGTCGCCCGTTGCCCGCCGAAAATCGCCCACGGCGGCGACACCACTCCAAACCACCCCAAATTGTCACCCTACAATCCCTAGACCTTCCTCAATCCAAACCCAGTACTCGTTTTCCTCCAATCCTACCCAAATTTCACGATTAGTAAATCTAGGAAAATATTAAAACCTAATTTGTCCCCTTTTTGATTTCTCGGTCTTTTTCAATTCGTTTTGACTTGAACCTTACGTTGATCGATTGCTCTTGAGGAGAGCAATCAATTGACATTAGTTTTAGCTTACTTCAAGGTCGCCGGAGATCGGTCAAATTCTATTGACCAGCCAGAATTCATTCTCCTCCATTGCTCGCCGGAGTCTTTTCACCATTGGATTTCAACTCACTCACCAGATTTGTTTATGTTGACTGGTATACTTCTTTTCCCATTTTCTCTCTCCTAATGACCACGTATTAACTTTGTTTAAGTAGGTTTAATTAATAGTTTGGATTAATTGGTGATTAGTTGTTTGATCTTGGTTTAGTTGCATATTTAGTCAATTGCTTTATGTTTAATTAAGTTTCGATTGCATATGAGATTGTTTGTTTGCAGTAGATTATTGATATGTTCTAGTTCATTTGGTCAAAAGAATTAGCCTGCCATTGTTAAATAGGCCGGCCCGTTATGTGGGAGTTTGGGTATGAGCATGTTGGTCAGAGGTAAATACAAGGATAAGAGGGTAACATTAGAGAATTACTTGAAGGGATTTTTAGCTTAATTGGTGGAGAAGCTTCTAGAAGAGAGTAGAAAGGACTTGTTAGCAATAAAAAGCTGGAGAGGTCGGGGGTGAGGGAGAAAAATAGTAGAAATTAGGAGGGGTAAAAGAAAAGGGAGCAAAACTGAAAGATGCTGAAATTTATTCTATATAACAGACTGCTCACATTCACTTTGATATTCACACCCATTCACTCTCACACATTCTCACTCACGCACCTCTCACCAAAGAGAGCTGAAAACAGGTTTTGAAATTCAAAATTCCCTTTCTGAGATCTGAAATTTCCAGCTTTAAATACTGAGAGGAAAAATACAAAAACAATAAAAGTTTAGGCTAATTTTCAGACTCAAAAATAATTAGCTGCTGTTGATTGATTCAAGGAGGTCTTCTATATTATTTTCCTGGGTTTTCATGCTGATTTTAGTCTATATTTGAAGTTGCGTGTTGTGTCCTGCTTAGCTGAGTCCTGTCCTTTTATCTCTCACCTTTATTGGGCTAATTGCACCGTTTTTCTTCTATCAAGTACTTCTTTCAGTCTCAGATCATGTAATTGCGTATGTGGATGCCATGACGTTATAAAATCTGCCTCAATTTGTTCATTTATGTGTTCCTTAGATATTCCTTCATGTCTAATTACAAATTCTATTTGAGTTTGAATTGTCTGATGTAGCTAATGTCTAAAGCATGCTGTAAATCCAAGTAACTGCTGAGAGGATGAGTATGAGATTTGATCTTGTGACTTGTATGAATAACCTAAGGCTAAAATTGTCATTGGTGTGTATTGATATCATATGTGGAGTTTCAATGATTTACTGTTAGATCTGTAACTACAAGATGAAACACTAGCTAATGTTGAAGTTTGGGAGTTTGGCCAGTACCAGGCCTGACTCAAAGTTTCAAAGGCGTGAAGTGGCCATGTGTATAATAGTTGATTCTATTTTAATTCCCATAGTTTAAAATTTGAAGACTACTTTGCAATTTATTGATTTTGTGTATAGCTAATTTGAAAAGCCCGTAATAACTCAGTTAGTCTAATTGCTATAATTATCAAAATCAGTTAGGTTAATAGCTGAACATTTGGGTTATGACCTCTTAAAATTAATTGGGCCTGCTTACTGTTTAACCCATATTGTTTGAGGGTATACAACTGATGTGGATCTATTGAAACTTGTTCAATCAAGCTTATAATATTGGGCCCAGTATTAGGCCTAGTTCCAAATAACAAATGCTTTAGGGTTTATCTCTTGAAACTATACGAACATTGTTTGGACCATCTATGCTGACCTCATTCCCTATTGCGATCTGTACTCACTTTGAGTTCAGCTCATGTTTTCTTTGCAAATCAAGCCTATAATGTTATTCATTTATTAATTAAATAAAATGTGGTCATCTCTTGTTACTTTAAATGATATGTGTTAAGATTGGGTTTGTTTACCCGTTCAGGCATAAATAAATAACATCACCCTTTTTTAGTTCACAATGCTTTTCCATGATCATGCCTCACATTAATCATAAATTAGTTTAGACTAAACAATTTTGAACACTCGTAGAATGCTTTAGGCGCGCTTTTAATCTATTATCGTGATTATGTACACGTTCGCGTGACATTATTATGATTCCAAAATAAATCAAGATACGTGTCCGCGCGACTTTGGCCAAACAATCTTAATAATTAATTAAGCGTTACTAATCATGTACACGTACGCGTGATATGATTTTAGCACACTAAATAAAATGGGTTCACACACATGATTCGTTTCAAGATAATCCCATAACGCCATAACCAAGTAATCTAAATGCAGTAAAAGGTTAAAATGCACATAGGTTTTAAAATACATAATTAACAGTTAATCAAGCTAAGTTATGAGTGTAAAGTGACCATGCTAAAACCACGGAATATGGGAGTGCCTAATATCTTCTTGCGGATTAACAAAATTTCTTACCTTGTCTTCTGTGTTTCGCAGACTTAAACATAGTCAATTTCCTTGAATTGGAATTTTAAATTAAATGGTGACTTGGAACACAGTAAATAATTATTCCAAGTGGCGACTCTCAAAACTAAAATAAATAACATATTTCAATAATGTCACTTAAAGTGAAAAATTCTTTTTCCCGTAAAAAAGGAGGTGTGACAGCTCTGGCGATTCTGCTAGAACAAGAACCCAGAACTTCTGGCTCAAGGTTCGGAATTCGAGCTTGTAATGTGATATATACTTGGCTTTATTGATTATATGGTATTATTGTGTTTGTGGGCCTAATGTGCTAAATGTCGCTCATTTACCGCTTTGATACTATTTGAACTGTATTAAGCTGCCTTCTTACACCTCCCTTTTGAGTCTTCTGAATTTATGGTGCACACGTACATGTGGCCCATTTTTCTGTTAGAGGTCGTACCAATTAGAATGGGATTGGTTCAATAACTAGGCCGGGTAAACTTTCGCACTCTCGGTACATTGCTCCCACCTCGGCTCGAGCTGTCCGCTTGGGTAAGAAAGGTCTAAAATATCTCCCCTTAGGATTTAAACCTAGAATATCACAGCCTCATGCAGGATCCCTAGTAGGAACGTTTCTTTGCACCACGTGCATTTGACTTAGGGGACTTAACACAGGGGTTGAGTCCGTCTAGGAGAGCTGTACCCAAAATTACAAGACCATCCTGATGCATCTTGTGTGCTACTTATCCATTTGTTCGATCTGGTTTGCATGTTGACTGGCTACTAAAATAGGAAAAAAAAAAAATCAAGAAAATACAGGAAAGAGAAAAGTTATCCGGTTCCTGAAAATATCAATATTTTAAAAAATATCCCGAAGCTCTGCCAAATATTAGAAGGTTATTGAAAAATGAGCCCAACTTTTCAAATATGAGATTGTCTCCCTGCTTTGGGAAACATTACCGAACTACGCAGGTCTGATTCTCACCAGATGTGAGATACGTAAGCAAACATTATCGGGTCCGGCCTCAACCTTCATAAGTTCAAAAAATATTTCTTTTAATTCCTTCTTTAGAAGTCTCCCCTTAGAAAATCCCAAATCAAAAATCTAATCCTAAAAGATTTCCCTTCTCAGAAAAAAAAAAAAAAAAACAAATCAAAATCCACAAATATGTTTTCCCTTCTATAAAAGTTTTCTCCCAAAAATTCAAAAAAAAATAGAAAATCTAAAAAATAAAAAATATTATCTTTCTTTCTTAGAAATCTCTCTTTCGTAAATTTCATGAAAATTGAAAATTGAAGTCCAAAAATATTTTTGCTTTTCTTCAGAAATTCGCTTTTGAAAATTAAATAAAAAACATAGAAATCCAAAATATTTTCTTAGAAGTTTTTCTCTCGGAAAATTCAGAGGCAATATTCAAAATCCAAAAAAAAAAAAAAATTCTTCTAGAAAAAAAAAAGAGAAAACGAGTCGATATCCAAACAAAAATATTTTTTTCTACTTTCGACGCTCCCAAAAATTCAAAAAAGAAAAAGAAAAAGAAAAAGAAAAAGAAAAGAAATCTTTAGAAGTTTTTCTTTCAAAAATTTTTTAAAAAAAGGAAAAAAAGATTCAAAATCCAAAATATTTTTCTTTAATTAGGAGCCATTTGTTCCCTGAACTACGTAATGGTTTGGTTCATGTGGCGTCATGATGTGTAAACAATCTCCATCGAATGCGATTATAGCCATAAATAAATGGAGTGAAAAACAAACAAAAAAGATAAAAATAAAGAATGACAAAATCAAAAGAGAAAACAAAGGGTTGCAAAAGCAAAAAAGAAAATAAAGAGAGATAAAACCAAAAAAAGAGCCGGAAATGAAAGAAAAAACGGTATAGAGTGGAAAGGAGATAATAACGTAGGGATGGAACACGCAACTGTTCAAACACACGATAGAAGTGTTTAACTTCTAGGTGCATTGCATCCAACCTGCGATTTCCTATTTGTCAAATGCTTCGAATTAACAATTTTGTTGTGCGTGCCCTAAGCCAGGTTCTGTTTTAGGTGGTATGTTTTGTTGGTATTCTGGCTTCTCATCCATATTTCACCAGATTAAAGGGAACGATTTTGATGGCCTCTGAAAGTAACCTCCCGATTACTAATCCCGAGGATAGCCCGACATCGGCTATTCCGCACCCAAAGTCAACTGCGATTCAAAGAACAAAATGTTATGCCTCCGCGTGTTGGAAATGTTGGACTCTTGGTCTAATGGGAAGGAACCACCGAATGCTATCTCTGGATTTCCGAGATGATCCCTAGACCGAGCGGGGCTACTAACGTTCCTATGATCAACCCGTTCATCCTGTATGGATACCCGCCTATGCCCACTAATGGTCTTGGAATGCGTTCTGTGGTTCGCACCAGGCGCCGATTTCAAGGGCACCGACAGCAATGTTCTCTGCAGCACTAGTCTTCACCATAACACAATCAACAATACTCCAGCCGTATGTTGAGCCTCCAACTTTCACCTTTCAATGTCCACAATTTCAATAAAAAATAACCTATGTTACCCCGGACTCATTTACTTAACCTCCACTATATGAGTTCCTTGTTGAGCAAGAAAGAATGGTCAAGAATCTCGAGCAGGAAGAAATAGCTCAAAATATGAAAACTTTAGAATAAAGACTAAAAAGTATGCACGGCCTAAGTTGCCAAAAGAGTGTCTCATATTCTGACCTGTCACTACTGGAAAATGAGCCTCTGTCAACAGTTCCAAAATCATTGCAATAGGTATTAAAACTGTTGCAATAGATCTATTAGAACGGTTTAGTGACCGTTTCATTAGGTCGCGTGCCTATAGCTCTATTGGAACGGTTTTCAGCAATGGTTGCGTATCCGTTGCAATAAACCTGTCGATTGCAACTGTTTTTCTTTTATCTATTGTAACCGTTAATTTTAATCAAATGCAACGGCCTTGAACCGCTGCAATATCATTTTATGCAATGACTACTGAGGCTTATGTAACGGTTTTACAGTGATGATGCAACAACTTTAATTGTTATCGCAACGCTTTAAATTGCTTATTGCAACGGTTCTTATGATAAAATGCAGCGCTTTATTAAAGCTACCGCAATAATTTTTATGATGAAGTGTAACGCTTTCTGAAAAGAAACTATTCTCTGACACTATATAATAAAAAAATATCCAATTAGTAATATCTATCAAAATAAAATATATAATATTATTTAACAATTCAAGAGTTAGCATACATAAGTTTATAAAATACTCGATAATAAAAGATTTCCGGAATATTTGAAGTCTTATTAATAATTTCCGATACACATATGTATTGTCTTCACTTCTTTCGTTAATCCTTTGTTTGTTTGCTCCACCTACAAAATATCATAAATAAATAATTCAGCAAAATTTCACAGAAGCGATCATTAGAACTTCACAAAAAAATCGGCCGAAGTTCATAACCAGTTAAGAAATATTAGTTTACTCGGAGTAACGCAGAACATCAACTGGAGTAAAATATTGCTCCAACAAAATCCAGAAAGCTTCACAGAAACACTATATAGAGCAACAAAGTACACCATCTCAAAGCACAACATGATACAAAATAATATCATACCAAATGACACAAAAAGGATCCGTACAACAACAAGTAAAACACCTACTGAACCAACCTGAAAATGATATGAACCATTACACCAATGGCATAAAAACGACCTGAATTGCAGTAAGTACAACATCTTCATACCACCGTAAAAATGATATGAAACATTGCTTCAGATGAAAAAAAGAAACTAAATTGCAGCAATTAAAATACCTCCAGAACCAGCCTAAAAAGGATACAAACATCACACCGAAGGCATAAAAGAACTTGAAAGAAAGCAAGTAAAATACCTCCTGAACCAACCTAAATATCATACAAAACACCATACAAAACGACATAAAAATGACTTGAACATCAGCAAGTAAAACACCTCCAAAATCAGACTAAAAATCTTACTATTAGTTCTCTATTGAAGAACTGGTTTGTCCATGTGCGATAATTGAGTAACATTCTTCAACCTTTTGGAAGTCGTGAAAAAGCGCAAACACTATAGAATTACAAAATTATATTGTGATCTTGCACAGTAAAAGGAAAACTAACATATAGCTACTTCGGAGATATATTTTTGAAGCTGCATATATGGAAGTTAAAATGAAAGTTGAGATGAACTGCAAACAAATAACATTTGACATTTTAGATCGTACAAGTCCACTGATTTTATCAGAAAATAGAGAATGGGGAAGCCAGTTATACCTAAATAAATAATTTCAGATCCTTGATACCTCATACAAAAAGATTGAAAAAAAAAAGATTGAACAAGAAAGTGATTAATCATTAGCTTATCCACAAGCAATTAAAGACCCAATGACACCTAGATACATTATTTGATTTTAACATTTAACTATCCTTTAATAACAGTCTACGTATCGAAAAAATATTCATGTGTATTAAATAACTAGTGGGGGTAGCCCGGGCTTCGCGCGGCCTACACGTGAATAAAACCGTGTTGTTCCATTATATATTATGCTACTTTTATTATAACTATAATATTCAGTGAAGAATTGTCTTAAGTTATCTTACTATTAAATTTTAAGAAAACTATAACATCCAGGTAATAGGTAACTGAACAATGAGAAGTAGGAGAATGCGCAACCAATTCATTCGAGACAAGAAAATGTATTTCATTAATGATAGCATAGTTCAAAGATAATCGAATCAATTTCGGAGATTTCTCCCGTAATAATATCAGAGTACACAGGAAGTTTCTGCCCTTTAAGTACACATAATTAGTTAGAGCCTAATCCAGTATGTATATCAACTCTAATGATATTTGTGTTCACAAGAAAAAGCTATACTGCTAAGAGAATAACTTCGGATTTCACATAAATGAGAAGAAGAACAAATTTTGACATTTTTTCGGTACTCTAACTAACATTTAACATTGTCAAAGGAGAATACATTAATTTAAAACTAAAAAAAGTAATAAGCGATAAGTATGGCATCTAAAGTTAGCAGACTGTACCACAGTAGTATAGGAAGCCACGTATACAAGGATAATAAGTTTAACTCGCTGAAAGTTAGGACTTGCCTCAGACCAGTGTAGATGTTCCACAAAAATGGATGAAGATTATAGTAACTTATATTTGTCATATGAACAACTTATTCGCCTGAAAAATCAAATTTTAACATAGTTATAAGCCAAGACAGAGATAAATTTTTGTTAGTGACAAGAAGTGAAGAATTATAACAGACAATAAACCCTCCTCTTTTGTGTGGGTTTGGCACCAATTGTATTGCAGTATAACTCAAATGCAAGTGGAGTTAAAAACTTTAATTTTTTTATTCTTGAGATTGGGATCATTTTTTTTTTTTTGGTGAACTTGTGTGATAGAACTTGTTACTCACAACATGATCACATGGTGAACATTTCAATATACCTAATTGCAATATATTCCCACATTTTGAAGTTAAAGATAGTAGTTTTTTTAATCAATCGCACAAGCAGAGTACCTATGCGAAAGCGTTCTGAATAATTTAATCCTAGACTACATTATATGAGTCCTGGTTTACCTTGCAATGGTATTTATGCAATTAGGATGGTATTTGAGTCTTTGACCTTAGTATCGGCTAATCTACCGATGTTTTCAATATTGAATATATAGAAAGCTAGTAATTTGCAACTCTTTTAAGGCATATTGGCAATTAAAAAGATGTTGATAAACAAAAGAATAGCTCTTAAGTCAGGTTGAGAATCTTGAAGAATTGGAGCAAGTATATGACTGTAACATGTGAGTACACTTCTACCTAAAAAATGATTATAAGGAATGTATATATCAAAGTAATATTTCACAAATCGTCTATTTTATGGATATTGTTTATTTTTCTTTAACTGAAAAAGTCTTTGCACTATTTGGAAAGCTTCTCTAAGCTGTACTTCAACCTTTCATACTGCCTACCTCTGTCGATAAAAGTTCCTTACTAGTCCATGGTGGTCTCATTTTATAAGTTGTTCATATTGGGGTGCCTATTGATTTTTCTTTATTACAATTATTTCACTCATTCCCCTTCCCCAACTTCTTGGATGGATTTAAAAGCAAAATATAAACTGTATGAAGAAGATTAAGCATACAACATAATATGCAAGAGATTTACAATCATTCTGCAAAAGCTAAAAGTATTTATAAGATACAGGACATGTTAAAAATTTGCTCTCTTATTTTGAATGGAACTCCATGAAATTTCATGAAAGCAAGTCTCATATACTTTCTATGTTGTAGCAACTACTGTTTGTTATTTGATGTTCATGGGATGGCTAGCACTTTTGGTCATGAAAAGCAACATTTGTACGTATATGCTCTAAGTATAGCACGTCTACGTTCTTAGTTCCACCAAGGAAATAACTATCTATGGATTGTGGGTATGAAATGAAGCTAAATCTAGAGGAAATTAGAGGGAAACGAAGCAACGCAAAAGGATGAAAAAACTCTAAAACAACAACTTGAAATTACCCTGAAATCATTTTCTAAACAGTAGAAGTCCACCATCGCAATAGCTTAATAGAAATTTTAAAATACAAGATGCCTAAAGCAATTTAGATATTAATTTCGATACCTCTATATTTTGAAGAGATTTGCAAACTTGGTACTATCAAAATTTATCAGTAGGGGCAAACACGAACTTAGATGCATCGTGTAGAAACTGACCTCAAATAGCTAATACACAGCGAAAGAAAATCAAATATCAATAGATACAGAAAATTAAAACAGTAACTCGAATGTAGAGATGAAAACGTAGGCTGAGAGATACGTCAAACCTTGTCAAATGGAACCAAAAAATAATATCAGAGAATAGAAAAGAAAGCGAGATGCATAAGAAACGTAAAAGAAATCCCAATTCATTGAAGAATTTTCTCGAATACCTAGAGAACAAAAGCTATTGGCATGTTAAAATTTCAATACATAGAAGCCCATAAGAAAGAATCGCCCAACTTTTAGCAAGAGAAATAAACACGAGGACTTCATTTTGTGCAGATTGACAAAATCATTTTGATACTTGAAGACAAGATGAAGGGAAAAATGTATGGACGTGTTAAATTTCAAGAAATTTGTTAGCATCTAGTGCATATTTGTGCCCGTTCTAATTTTAATTATGATTGGGTAGGAGCCCACTAATTAAACTCCTACTTTACATTTTGAATCCGTAAAAGTTTCTCATAATTTATCATTATTTACTTACTATGATTATGCTTTAACATTTGTATCAATATACTTCAAAGAATTCTATATCACAGTGAGGGAACAATCCCCTAAGTTTCCAGCAAAAACCAATCAATAGAACCACAATCCCAAAAAATTCAAAATCTACTGATGGAAATAAATTAAATCATACAAATCAAGATTTGACCAACAACATACATCATCAGGCATTTTAAAATTTCAAATACTTCAAATCATATATTACAACAAAAGAGATTTGAACTTACTAGCAAGAGCTGAGACAAAATGATAGCTGACCAGGGAATTGCCAGTAATAGCTTAGAATCTAAAAATGCCATTTTTCGGATGAGAAATACATATAAACAAAATATAAGCATATATATGAATACCTTCAATAAGTAATTACTTTGCCTTTTCGTCTTCTTCTTCGTTCTTCTTGTTCTCTGCAGATCCACAGAGCCTCTTCATTGGCAGGCTTTGAGGAAATAAAATGGTTCCAATGTAGTTAGAATCAGTTAGGGTTTTGTATATTCTGATTGATTGCGAAATTGAGTGGTGGGTGAGTGAAAGAAAGAGAAGGGTAAGGATGTCAATTAGGGTTTTGATGGGCTTAAACCCTAATTTTTTGTTGATGAGAGGTATGTTCGACTGAAATTTTGAGATGAATGAAGTCTTGGCCAAATTCTCTAATGATGGGTTCTAGCGACAAGGGAATGAAAGATTAGAAGAGGAATACGAAAATAAGCGAGGGAATTGAGAAGAGGAAAATAAAAATTAAAGAGGAAAAATTAGTATACGTTGCAATAGATAATTTTTGCCAAATACGCGTTGCATAAGAGTAATTTATGGGACGGTTACAAACACTGTTGCAGTGGACATGCCTATTCCGACGGTTTCTTTTAATGATGCAACGGATCTCAACCAAAGTTTTTATTTAGAGCCAAATATATTATGCAACGTCAAAACCATAGTCATAGGTATGTCGATTGGAACTGTGTTATAACCGTTGCACAAAAAGCATTGCAGTAGAGCAGATTTCTAGTAGTGTGTGTATGTTTCCTCATGTCCACTTGCCGGCTGACTTCAAGACACCAAAGTTTGAAAAATACGACTGGCATAGAGATCTGATCTCTCATCTAAAACGGTATTGCAACCAGCTGTCACGACCCAATTTCTCCTATAGGTCGTGATGGCGCCTAACGTCACCGCTAGGCAAGCCAACGCGTGAACTAGCCATGTATTTATTCCTTTAAATAATTTCAAAGTAGTTGATTTGTATTTATTAAGCAAATGAGAAGTGGAAAATTTAGTAAAGTAAATGTAAGCTCATAAAGGAGCAAGTACAGTGATATAAATACCCAAAAAACCATCAAATGTCTACTAGTATGTTTTCAAGACCCGGTGTCGCAAGTGTATGAGCAACTAATAGAATATACAAAACACTAAGCTACTGTCTGAAATAGAGTAGACAAAAAGTAATACAAAAGAGAGACTCCGAGTGCTGCAGAACAGACTCAGAAAAGCAGCTCACCACTAAGCCTCGGGGTAAGGGGGTGCGAGCAAGAATGACTGTCAGATGCACCTGCCTCAGATCCTGCATGATTAGCGCAGAAGTGTAGCGTGAGTACATAAACAACATGTACCAAGTAAATATCAAGTAGTGATTAAATGATTCTTTAACTGATAGTAAATTCCAAAAGTCTTCGACTAACACATACTAACTCCAAATAAATTTTGGGCCAATAAATAAATTATAACCTCTCAATTCATAAAAATAATATCAAGTATATTCAGGCTCCAAGCATTAACACGCACGATTTATGTCGAGGTCGTACTGCCCGATCCAGAATAATGCGTACACACCGAGGGTCGAGCGGCACGAACCATCGATGCATCTATTATGCTGCCGAGGCATTCGTCCCGCTCCACAAGAAAAGAGAATACTCTATGAACATCCGATTTAAAATCTATTACAAGACTAATACACCAGGAAGCACAATTTCCATTAACGGCCAAGTAACCCGTCAAAACTCAAAGTAAGTAAAATTCGGTCTTTACGAATCCTTTATCAAGTTTCAATATAATTTAGCCACTTAAATTAACAAGTAGGGTACAAACAATACAAGTATTTCATGATTTGGGTCCAAAAACTACGCGGACTTAAGCATAAATAGTAGCTAAGCACGGACTCTCGTCACCTCGTACGTGTGTAGCCTCCCCACAAGTAGAAGCAAATAGTAATTTAAAATACCTATGGGGTAAATTCCCTCTTACAAGGTTAGGCAAGAGACTTACCTCGTCTCAAAGCTCACTTTCCGGCCCACAAATTAACTCTAAGGCTTCAACTTGGTGCCGAACGAATCCGAAGCTACCCAACTATTATAAAAGTTAATCAATATACAATCAAAAGTTAATAATTTAGCTATTAAAGTAATTACCCAACCTATATTGGAAGATTCCTAAAATTCACCCCCGAGCCCACGTGCCCCGATTTCGAAAATTTTTGAAGATGAATGCTACCACAATCTCACGAACACACATATATAATTTTCACCCAATTCCATAATCATTTTCGTGGTTAAATCCTATTTTTTATACAAAACCTAGGTTTTTCAACTAAACCCATAATTTTCACAATTTTACATGCTAAAATCTACCTACAACCTATGTATTTAATTGACATTGGGTAGAAATTACTTACCTTCAATAGCTAGGAAAAAATCCCTCTTCAAAGAGCTCAAAAATCGCCCAAAAGATAAAAGAAATGAGCCAAAATAGCCTAAGTCCCGACTTAAATGCACCCTTCTGCCTCCCAGCAATTCCGCTTCTACGGCTCCGCATCTGCGGAAAATGCATCTCAAATGCGGTCCTTCCCAGCTGGCCTCCTTCCACTTCTACGACGCCTTCCTCGCATCTGTGGAGTCGCAGATGCGGTCGAGCCCTCACACCTGCACCTTAGCCCCTTCAGCTCCAGGCTGTTCTGTGGACACCTAACCGCATCTGCAGTCGTGCGCCTGCGCCCACACGTTCGCACCTGTGGACTCAGCCCATCTTGCCAAATTTTGCACCTGCGGCCAGCCAGCCACTTCTGCGGTGCCGCACCTGCGGCCAATTCCTCGAAGGTGCGAACGCACCATATCCTTACTGCTTCAGCCATTCTTCTATGTTCAAAAATGCTCCGCACATTGACTGAATAGCACCCGAGGCCCCCGAGGCCCGTCCAAACATACCAACAAGTACATAAACATAGGACGGACTCGCTCAAACCCTCGAAATGCGTAAAACAACATCAAAACTAAGAATCGCACCCCAAAACCAATCGAATCAACTTATTAATTTCATGTTTTTTTCAACATACTACGAACGCGTCGAATCATACTTAGACTACTCGGAATGACACTAAATTTTGCGTGCAAGTCTTAAATCACTATAAGAAACTATTCCTGGGCTCGAAATCCCAAATGGACCTTGGTAACACCAAAACATACTCCAAACCAAATTTAAAGAACTTGAAAAACCTTCAATGCGCCAACTTTCAATAATAAGCGTTGAAATGCTCTCGGCTCATTCGAAATCCGATCCGAACATACACCCAAGTCCAAAATTATCATACGAACCTATTGGGACCGTCAAATCCCAGTTCCGAGATCATTTACAAAAAATGTTGATCCAAGTAAAACTTAACCTTTTTAAGCCAATATTAAGGAACTAAGGTGTTTCGATTTCAACCTGAACCCTTCCAAACCCGAACTAACCATCCCCGCAAGTCATAAAATAGTAAAAGCACATACAGAGAGTCTTAATAGGGGAACGGGGATCTAGAAAGCAAAATGACCAGTCGGGTCGTTACATTCTCCACCTCTTCAACAAACGTCCATCCTTGAACGGGTCTAGAATCGTACCTAGAGTGCCGAATAAGTGCGGATATATGCTCTGCATGTCCTCCTCGGTCTTCCAAGTTGCCTCCTCAACTGGTTGACCTCTCCACTGAACCTTTAGCGCAGAAATCTTCTTGGACCTCAACTGGCCAACCTGCTTGTCAACAATGGCAACTCGCTCCTCCTCATAACCCAAGCTCTCATCTAGATGAACCGTGCTGTAGTCTAACACGTGCGACCTGTCGGCATGATACTTTCGAAGCATAGATACGTGGAAGACGGGATGAACCTCCGATAGACTGGGAGGCAAAGCAAGCTCATAAGCACCTCCCAAACTCGTCTCAACACCTCAAATAGACCTATAAACCTTGGGCTCAATTTGCCCTTTTTTCGAACCTCATGATTCCCTTCATCAGCGAGACTTTCAAGAGAACCTTCTTGTCCACCATAAATGATAAATCACGCGCCTTCTGATCCGCATAACTCTTGTGTCTGGACTGTGCTGTGCGAAGCCGCTCCTGAATCAACTTTTCCTTTTCCAAGGCATCCTTCACCAAATCAGTACCATATAACTTAGTCTCGCCGGGCTCAAACCATCCGATGGGCGAATGACATCGCTGAGCCTATAAAGCCTCAAACGGAGCCATGTTGATGCTGGACTGATAACTATCGTTGTAAGAAAACTCGGCCAAGGTCACGAATCAATCCCACTGCCCTCCGAAGTCAATCACACATGCTCTGAGCATATCCTCCAAGATCTGAACCGTCCTCTTGACTGCCCGTCGGTCTGCGGATGAAAGGCTGTGTTGAGCTCTACCCCGGTCCCCAACTCACTCTGTACTGCCCTCCAAAAATGCAAAGTAAACTGAGGGCCTCTATCTTATATGATGGAAACAGGCACACCATGCAACCGAACAATCCTGAATGTAAATTTGGGCCAATCTCTCTGAAGAATACGTGGTCACAACCAGAATGAAGTGTGCTAACTTGGTCAACCTATCGACAATGACCCAAAATGCATCAAACTTCCTCAAGGTCCGCAGCAACTCAACTACAAAGTCCATAGTAATGTGCTCCTATTTCCACTCAGGTATAACCATCTACTGGAGTAGGCCACCTAGCCTCTGATGCTTATACTTAACCTGCTGGCAATTTAGGCACCTCACTACATACTCAACTATGTCCTTCTTCATCCGCCGCCACTAATAATGCTGCCTCAAGTTGCGATACATCTTCGTAGCACCTGAATGAATAGAATGCCAAGAACTGTGTGCCTCCTCTAGAATCGTTTCCCTCAATCCATCAACATTAGGAACACATATACGAACCTGGAGTCGTAAAACACCATCCTCACCGATAGTAACCTCCTTGGCACCACCATGTAGTACCGTCTCACTAAGAACCAATAAGTGCGGATCATCGTACTAACGAGCCTTGATCTGCTCGAATAGTGAAGATTGGGCGACGATGCATGCAAGAACTTGACTGGACTCTAAAATATCCAACCTCACAAGTCTATTAGCCAAGGACTGAATGTCCAAAGCTAGTGGCCTCTCCTCCACTGAAATAAATGCCAAGATAACCATACTCTCTGCCTTTCTGCTCAAGGAATCTGCAACCACATTCGCCTTGCCTGGATGATAAAGGATGGTAAAATCATAATCTTTTAGTAACTCAAGCCACCTGCGTTGCCTTAAATTGAGATCCCTCTTCTTGAACAAATGCTGCAAGCTGCGATGGTCGGTGTAAACCTTACAGGACACCCCATATGGATAATGCCTCTAGATCTTGAGAGCATGAACTATTGCCCCCAACTCCAAATCATGTACGGGGTAATTATTCTCGTAGGGTTTCAGCTGACGTGAATCATATGCAATAACTCGCCCCTCCTGCATCAACACACAACCCAGGCCAAGCGTGAAGTGTCACAATACACAGTATACATCCCTGAACCAGAAGGCAACACTAACATCGGTGCTAAAGTCAAGATGATGATAATAACCTGCTAACCTCAAGAAGCTCCTTATCTCGGTCGTTGTGGTAGGACGAGGCCAACTCTGAATTGCCTTGATCTTCTCGGGATCTACCTTAATACCCTCGCCTGATATAACATGCCCCAAGAATGCCACAGAATCTAACCAAAACTCACACTTGGAGAACTTAGCATATAGCTTTTGTTCCCACAAGTCTGAAGCACCACTCTCAAATGCTGCTCGTGCTCGTCGATGCTACGCGAGTAGATCAAAATGTCATCAATGAAGACAATGACAAACGAGTCAATATATGGCCCGAACACCTGGTTCATCAAATCCATAAATGTCGCCGAGGCGTTAGTCAAGCCGAAGGATATCACTAGGAACTCATAATGGCCATATCTAGTCCGGGAAGCTGTCTTCGGAACATCCGAATCATGAATCTTCAACTAATGGTACCCTGATCTCAAGTCGATCTTAGAGAACACCCTAACACCCTGCAACTGGTCAAATAAATCATCAATACGCGGCAACGGATACTTGTTCTTAATGGTAACTTTGTTCAACCGGTGGTAATCAATGCACATCCGCATAGTCCTATCTTTCTTCTTCATGAATAACACCTTAAGGCAACACACTCGGTCTGATGAACCCCTTTGCTAGCAACTCCTCAAGCTGTTCTTTCAACTCTTTCAACTCTTTTGGAGCCATGCAGTACGGTGTAATAGATATAGGCTGAGTACCTGGAGCCAAACCAATATAGGAATTGATATCACGATCTGGTGGCATGCCTAGTTGATCAGAAGGAAACACATTGGAGAACTCCCGGACCACGGACACTGAAAAAAGAGATAACTCGACTAGATGCACTGACAGATGAGCCCTTCCACTCCAATCTAGGAACTCTGGCATCGCCAAGGTAACAGTGTTGGCATGGAAATCGAGGATGCCATGATAGAGATAACTAGTCCATGCCAAAGATGACCTCTAAGTCGGTCATATCGAGCAACAGAAGATCCGCTCTAGTCTTATTTATAACCACATAAAGTCACGATACAGGACCGATAGCGTTGATCCACAATAACAGAATCGCCCACTGGTGTGGACACATAAATAGGAGTACCCAAGGACTCACGAGGAACACCCAGAAAATGAGCAAACAGAGATGAAACATATAAATATGTAGACCCTGGATCAAATAGTACCGAAACATCCCTTCCCCAGACAAAAATAATACCTGTGATCACGGCATCTGAGGATACTACATTTGGTCTGGCTAGAAAGTCAAAGAACCTAGCTGGAGCACCACCTAACTAGCCTCCACCTCTAGGACGGCCCCTACCCACCTGCCCTCCACCTCTGGGCAGCCGGACGACTGGTTTGGCAGCTGGTGCTGAAATCATAGGCTGCTGACCTTGCTGTACTACCTTGCCTCGAAGCCTGGGGTAGAACCTCCTCACATGACCAAGATCCTCGCACTCGAAACAACCTCTCTGTACGGTGGACTGCTGACTTGAAGTCTGACCTTGATGTCCTGAAGGCCCACTAGAGGAACCCTGAATAGTTGGTAAATGGTAGGAGCTCTCTAGAATGGTGCTGAAATAGGGCCGCACTGGAGCATTCTGAGGAGGCAGCGATGCTGGATATATAGGTCTGCTAGATTGACCCCTAACAAACTGACCTCTACCCTCAGCCGGAGCACCACTGAATCCTCCAGAATATCAAAACCGCTTATCCCTCGTCACCTGCTCTCAGCTCCGCTGACGAACATCCTCGATCCTCCAATCTATCTCCACAACTAGATCGTACGATATCCCAATCTCAACCTCTCGGGCCACAGTGGCCTGGATACCAGAGTGCAAACCCGCAATGAACCTCTGCACTCTCTCTACATCGGTAGGAAGTATCATAAGTGCATGGCGAGACAACTCAGAGAATCTTGCCTCATAGTCGGTCACCGACATCTGGCCCTACTGGAGCTGCTCGAACTGAAATCGCAACTCTTCCCTCTGAGAGGGTGGAATATATCTATCTAGGAAGAGGCGTGTGAAATGGTCCCAAGTCAAAGGAGGAAAACTGCTGGCCTGCCGAGAACATAGGACTGCCACCATCTACGGGCCCTGCCCTCCAACTGAAAGGTGGTAAAGTCCACCCCGTGGGACTCCAATATCATCATGCTGTGCAGTCTATCCCTACAATGATCAATAAAGTCCTGGGGGTCCTCATGTCGCTCACCTCCAAAGACAGGAGATGTAGCATGGTCCATGTGTATAATAACTTCTGTGGCTCGCCGGCCTCAGCCGGTTTGGGCTCAGGTATAGCTTATGTAACTGGCTGAGCTCCGCCCACGGGTAGTGCGGTCGGGGTATGATATACGGCAGCTGCATGCCCTGGAGCCTGAGCAGTAGGGGTCTGTGTTCCCCTCCCACCTGAGATGTGGCTAGGTCTGCTGGAAATAAACTAGCATGAGACATAGAATCCATGAACTGCAGCATACGACCCATGACTTCTTGTAATCCTGGTGCGGACATGAAATCCACTGGGAACAGCTCAGCTGCAGACACCTCGCCCTGCTCCTCAATAACAGGATCCTCTACTGGATCCACTATTGGCACAATTGGAGCAACTCTAGGACGCGTTCACCCTCTACCATGAACTGGAGCCTTCCCTCGGCCTCTAGCAACAGGGGGAGCAACTCCTCCATGTTTGGGTACATCTGCCACGTGCGTGCTCACCATCTATGAGAGAATAAGAGAAAGACACTTAGCACAACATCAACTGCACGATAGGAGATGAAGAAAGAGTAGTTTCCTAACACCCTATAGCCTCTCAAAGATTAGCACGGACATCTCCGTAATGATCCGAAAGACGTTATTAGGACTGCTCATAACTCGTGAGACCTACATGAACCTAGTGCTCTGATACCATGTTGTCACGACCCAATTTCTCCAATAGGCCGTGATGGCGCCCAACGTCGCCGCTAGGCAAGCCAACACATGAGCTAGCCACGTATTCATTCTTCTTAATAATTTCAAATTAGTTGATTTGTATTTATTAAGCAAATGAGAAGTGGAAAACTTAGTAAAGTAAGCGTAAGCTCATAAAAGAGCAAGTACAGTGATATAAATACCCAAAAACGATCAAATGTCTACTAGCATGTTTTTAAGACCCGGTGTCACAAGTGTATGAGCAACTACTAGAATATACAAAACACTAAGCTACTATCTGAAATAGAGTAGACAAAAATTAAATACGAAAGATAGACTCTGGGTGCTGCAGAATGGATTCAGAAAAGCAGCTAACCAGTAAGCCTCGGGGTAAGGGGGGTGCGCACCGGAATGACTGCCAGATGCACCTACCTTAGATCCTGCACGATTAGTGCAGAAGTGTAGCTTGAGTACATAAATAACATGTACCCAATAAATATCCAGTCTAACGTCGAAGAAATAGTGATGAGAGGTCGACATCGACACTTACTATGGGCCAACAATAAAATACAAGAATGCTAGATAGGCATGGAATATGTGAATAATAATAATAACACAATAGCAAGCAGTAATTAATGATTCTTTAACTGATAGTAAATTCCAAAAAAATTCAACTAACACATACTAACTCCAAATAAATTTTGGGCTAATAAATAAATTATAACCTCTTAATTCATAAAAATAATATCAAGTGTTTTCGGGATCCAACCATTAACACGTACGATTTATGTCGAGGTCGTACGGCACGATCCAGAATAATATGTACATCGCCGAGGGTCGAGCGGCACGAACCATATATGCATCTATTATACTGCCGAGATGTTCGGCCCGCTCCACAAGAAAAGTGATACTCTATGAACATCCGATTTAAATCTATTACAAGACTAATACACAAGGAATCACAATTTCCATTAACGGTCAAGTAACTCGTCAAAACTCAAAGTAAGTGATACTCGGTCTTTACGAATCCTTTATCAAGTTTCAATATAATTTAGGAACTTAAATTAACAAGTGGGGTGCAAATAATACAAGTACTTCATGATTTGGGTCCTAAAATTACCCGGACTTAAGCATAAGTAGTATCTACGCACGGACTCTCATCACCTCGTGCGTGCGTAGCCCCCAAAAATAGAAGCAAATAGTAATTTAAAATGCCTATGGGGTAGTTCCCTCTTAAAACGTTAGGCAAGAGACTTACCTCGTCTCAAAACTCACTTTTCGGCCCACAAATTCACTCTAAGGCCTAAACTTGGAGCCGAACAATTCGAAGCTAGCCAAATGTTGTATACATTAATCAATATACACTCAAAAGTTAATAATTTAACTATTAGAGTAATTACCCAACCCAAATTGGAAGATTCTTAAAATTCATCCCCCCCAGGCCTACGTGCCCGGATTCCAGAAATTTTCGAAGATGAATATTAACCAATTCCATAATCATTTTCGTGGTTAAATTTTATTTTTTATCCAAAACCTAGGTTTTTCAACTGAACCCATAATTTCCACAATTTTTGTCATGGGCGGCTTTCCAGCCATTCCCCATGACCCCTTGGACGCACCCCGTGGCGTCCTGGCAAGCCTCCCAACACCCAGCGCCACAGTCGGCCCCGTGGTCTTAGCAGCTCCATGTGATATGCGCACAAGCGCCTCTGTCGCCCCATTGATAGCCAGCACCAGTGCCCAGCCACAAGCAGATGCCTACAGCGCCACACGCGCAGACAACGCCGCACGCGGACCCTGAGCCAAATGACAAAGTTGCTGCGGACGGACTTGCTTCTACCTTGTAGAAGACTAAGTCCTTTTCATTGTAAATAGCAAATAGATTTACTTTATTTTCTTTTGTTATGCACTTGCAGCTTTCTTAGGTCAACTCATGTAACTTTGGTTTATTTTTTTTAAGCGTTATTAGGGGGATCAAGCATTCAAAACTCTTTCTAGCAAGCAAGCATATTTCTGTACTGGTGTCTCTCCCCCTCGACACCGCGTAGCTTTCTGTAATAGCTTTTCATTTATAGAAGCAAGCTCTTTTTCTCAATTCTCTCTACAGCTCTCAATTGCTCACGTTATTTGGTTTTCCCGTACGACACTGATAATCTAGTCTAGCGTACGGAGGGGACCTCAGTTGGCGGACAGCAATCGTACTGACATCGATTGCTTAGCCTTACATTGCCCTTCCAAAGAACCTCAAGAAGGCACTACGTAATAGTTGGTATCAGAGCCTAGGCTCAACATCGGACGAGGGAACGCATTGCCATTACACCATTTCTAACCATGGTGAATTACGGGGACCGGATCACTGTCCTCGAACAGACAGTTGACGCATTACGGCCCATCGTGGAAACTGTGCCTGACCTAAAGACCAGCCTAGTGCAAAGGTTGGACGACCTGGATCGCAGGATGCACCAGGCCGAAGTTGACATAGAGAACATCAGCTGCGACTCGGAAGGAGACCGACAGACGGCAGCCACAGAGGCAGCCGAAATTTTTGGAAAATTTGAGGGCTTCCAGTAGGAGCGTGCCGAAGATTTAGCCCCCACAGTACAAGAGGCAGACAGGATGATTGCCATGCAACAAACCATAGACAACTTGACAGGCCAGCTCAACGTTGTCAATGCTGCTTTACAAGGCCTGCTTCGAGGAAGCGGGAACCAAACTGGGGGTGCTGTGAACTTCGCTCCCGCGACACAAAAACTGAAAATTACGGAGCCAAAGCCATACAGTGGTGCTCGGAATGCTAAAGAAGTGAAAAACTTCATCTTCGACATCGAGCAGTACTTCGATGCCGTGGGAGGCCTAGAAGAAGCTAAGAAGGTGGCAACTGCTGCCATGTATCTTCAAGGTGATGCTAAACTCTGGTGGCGGGTGAAATACGAAGCCATAAGGGCCGGTGAAGATACTCTCGACACATGGGCGGAACTAAAGGCTGCCATACGCCTAAAGTTCTTCCCCGAAAATATTGAGTACAATGCAAAGAGGAAACTACTGGAGCTCCGCCAGAACAAGTCAGTGCAGGACTACGTGCGAGAATTCTCTGCAGTTATGCTAAGCATACACGACATGGGGGACAAAGACAAACTCTTCACTTTCCTAGAAGGGTTGAAACCCTATGCCCGTATGTAACTTCAAAGACAAAGGGTAGACACATTACCCAAGGCGATCCAAGAAACGGAATGCCTTGGGGATTATCAAGTGGAAACTCGGAAGGATAGGCCTTAACAGCTTATCAAAGGAGGATACAAAGGGGCTCATTCGAGTACTGGTGGCCCAAGCAGAAGCGGAGGAGATCGGAGTGCAAACAAATCTAAGGCTCCCTTCTCAGGCAGTACTAGCATTGCATCAAACAACAACGATCGGGGGAGGAAACCCCCTTCCGGGTGTCGTCATTGTGGCGGACCACATTGGAATAATGAGTGCCCACATGCACAGATGAATGCCCATCAAGCTGTTGATGATAGGACGGATGACGAATCTGATGATGCGGACCAGACCGAGCTGGTAGGTGCCTTCAATGCAATTGTTGGCTCTATTTCTGAAGCCTTAGCGGAGACCAGTGCTGGTATCCGTAAGAAGAAGGACCCCTGTCCAATCAACAAGAAAGGAAAAAAGAAGGCGGATGAGAGGACCCCTCCTAAACAGGAGCGGACCTTAATGTTCGTCGAGATGAAGGTGAATGGCAAACCCATTCGGGCGATGATAGACACGGGTGCAAACCATAACTATTTAGCCTCGACCCAGGTGGAGCACCTTGGCCTAGTTGTAGGAAAGGGCAGAGGCCGTGTCAAGGCTATCAACTCACCCCCTCAACTAGTTGGGGGAATAGCCAGAGAAGTACCGGTGAAACTTGGCCCTTATGAAGGAAAAATCAACCTGCGAGTTGTGATCATAGACGACTTCGAGTTGATAGTGGGGTTGGAATTCCTGAGGCAAACCAACACCATGCCTGTGCCATATGCGGACATATTACTGATGATGGGGACAAACGGGGCCAAGCCCTGCTCCATCCCGTGCATGCCCATGAAGATGGCCGTGGAAAACATCTCAGCCTTGCAGTTGAAGAAGGGGGTAAAAAGGCATGAACCTACATTCTTGGCTACTCTCTGCATTGAAGATATAGAACGCTCCTCGGGTCCTCTTCCTGCACCCGTGAAGGAGTTGTTACTGGAATTTGAAGATGTCATGCCACAAGACATGCCAAAGCGACTCCCGCCGAGGCGTACTGTGGATCATGAGATTGAGTTGGTGCCGGGTGCGAAGCCACCTGCCCGGGTGCCATACAGAATGTCACAACCCAAGCTCACCGAGCTTCGGAGACAATTGATGAAATTGCTAGACACAGGGATCATCGTACCCTCCAAGTCTCCATACGGGTCCCCTGTGCTATTTCAAAAGAAACACGATGGGAGTTTACGACTATGTGTGGATTATCGGGCTCTAAACAAATCACTGTGAAGAACAAGTACCCTATCCCACTCATGGCAGACTTGTTCGACAGATTGGGTGGTGCGACGGTGTTCACCAAAATAGACTTGAAGACAGGTTATTGGCAAGTTCGGATCGCAGAGGGCGACGAACACAAGACAATGTGCCTGACAAGATATTGGTCATACGACTTCCTGGTGAGGCCATTCGGCTTGACTAATGCACCAGCCACATTTTTCTCCCTGATGAACCAAGTCTTTCGGGAATATATTGATGAATTTGTGGTGGTCTACTTGGACGACATTGTTGTATATAGCCAGACGTTGGAGGAACATCTACAGCATTTGCGGAAAGTCCTATCACGTTTGCGGGAGCACGAATAATATGCAAAGCTGTCCAAATGCTCATTTGCTAAAAAACAGATCGACTTCCTCGGGCATGTCATTGAGGAAGGGCGGATCAAGATGGACCAGCAGAAGATCCAGGCTATCACAGATTGGCCGCCGCCTAAGGATGTTCACGCCTTGAGGGCGTTCCTTGGCTTGAGCAACTTCTATTGATGTTTTGTGAAGAATTACTCTCTCATTGCAGTACCGCTAACAGGACTTCTCAAGAAGATCACACCTTGGGATTGGGGACCCAGGCGAGCAGAGGCCTTTAACGCATTAAAAGCGGCTATGTCTAGTAGCCCCGTCTTGGCCCTCCCTGATTTGGCTAAGCCATTTGAGGTACAAACGGATGCCTCCGATTATGCACTTGATGGAGTCTTGCTAAAAGATGGGCACCCTGTAGCATATGAAAGCCGAAAGCTGAAGGATGTTGAGCGGCTCTATGCCGCCCACGAGAAGGAATTATTGGCTGTCGTCCATTGCGTACGCCTTTGGAGACATTATTTGCTGGGGACCCCTTTCATGGTCAAGACAGACAATACAGCTGTTAGCCATTTCCTGACTCAAACGAAGCTGAATGGTCGACGGGCCAGGTGGCAGGAACTCGCTATCCTAAGGGGGAGCGAAGTAGCCACCACCATAAAAGACCAGATACAGGGTCTACTCATCAAGGATCCGGCTACATAGTATTTGGTTAATTTGGTAGAACAAGGCAAGACTCGCCAGTTCTACACAGAAGATGGTTTCTTGAAAGTGAAAGGAAACCGACTTTATGTCCTCAAAGGAGGAGATCTGCGAAGGACACTTTTGGCGGAATGCCACGACACTTTGTGGGCTGGTCATCCTGGTGAAGAACGCACCATGGAGTTACTTCGCCGTGCATATTATTGGCCTCAAATGGCCGATGACGTCGCTCAGTATGTGAAGACTTGTCTAGTATGCTAGAAGGACAAGTCAAACCGTCTGACACAAGCAGGACTCTTGGAACCACTGGCTGTCCCAAAGAGACCTTGGGAAAGCGTTTCCCTAGATTTCATCACCGGCTTGCCCAAGGTCGGGGATCTCACAACTATCCTGGTTGTGGTGGATTGATTTTTCAAGTATGCTACCTTTATAGCAGCCCCACAGTATATATCAGCAGAAGATACAGCTCGACTCTTCTTCTCTCATGTCGTCAAATATTGGGGCCTGCCCAAAGACATCGTTAGTGATCGCGACTCGCGCTTCACTAGCAACTTTTGGACTCAACTCTTTAAGTGCCTTGGGTCAAAACTAAGCCAGAGTTCAAGTTTTCATCCGCAATCTGATGGCCAGACGGAGCGGTTCAATGGCATGCTGGAGGAATATCTCTGCCACTTTGTAACTGGATCGCAGAAGAACTAGGCGAAGCTTTTGGATGCTGCTCAACTGTGTTTCAATTCACAAAAGAGCTCTAGTACCAACAAGAGCACTTTTGAAATTGTTACCGGACAGCAACTGCTACTCCCACACACTGTGAATGCTCCAAACATGGCAAAATCTCCTCGAGCTGCTAGCTTCTCAAGAGAATGGAAGCGAAATTTGGAGATTGTGCGAAGCTATCTTGTCAAAGCCCAAAAGCGGATGAAGAGGCATGCCGATCAAAATCGTCTCTTTGTTGAATATCAAGTAGGAGACAAAGTGATGGTCAAAATCCCAAAGCGGTACTTATTTGCAAGAGTCCATGACCCTCGCCTGTTGCAAAAATATATTAGACCCTTGTCCATTGAAAGGCATTGGAAAAGTGGCATACCGGATGGATACCCCAACTTAGTGGAAAATTCATCCTGTCTTCCAAGTCAGCCTCCTGAAACCTTTTCGGGAAGATATGGAGGATCCCTCACGGAGCTAACTCACAATATCCAGTATTCGAGGCCCCAATTCAACCGGGAAAAGGTGTACTGAAGCTATTCTTGATGATAGAGTGATTCATGTCTCCAGAAAAGATCACCAAGAGTTCTTGGTGAAATGGCAGGGACGTGATACAGAGGAGAATACTTGGGAGAGGGGGACAAACCTCAAAGCCTACAAGAGCCTAATTGATGATTACCTTGCAAGTAAGGCGCTGAGGACGTCACCAACTAAGGTGGGGGAGAATTTCATGGGCGGCTTTCCAGCCATGCCCCATGACCCCTTGGACGCGCCCCATGGCGTCCTGGCAAGCCTCCAACGCCCAGCGCCACGGTCGGCCCCGTGGTCTCGGTTAGCCAGTGCCAGTATCTAGCCACAAGCAGATGCCCACAGCGCCACGCGCCCAGACAACGCCGCGCGCGGACCTGGAGCCAAATGACAAAGTTGCTGCAGACGGACTTGCTTTTACCTTGTAGAAGACTAAGTCCTTTTCATTGTAAAAATAGATTATATTTACTTTATTTTCTTTTAGTGTGCACTTACAGCTTTCTTAGGTCAACTCATGTAACTTTGGTTTATTTTTTTTAAGCATTATTAGGGGGAATCAAGCATTCAAAACTCTCTCCAGCAAGCAAGCATTTTTCTGTACTGGTGTCTCTCCCCCTCGACACCGCGTAGCTTTTTGTAATAGCTTTTCATTTATACAAGCAAGCTCTTTATCTCAATTCTCTCTACTACTCTCAATTTCTCACGTTATTGGGTTTTCCCGTACGGCACTGACAATCTAGTCTGGCGTACAGAGGGGACCTCAGTTGGTGGATAACAATCGTACTGACATCGATTGTTTAGCCTTACGTTGCTCTTAAAAGAACCTCAGGAAGGCGCCGCGTAATATTTTACATGATAAAATCTACCTAAAACCTAAGTATTTAACTAACATTGGGTATAAATTACTTACCTTCAATAGCTAGGTAAAAACCCCTCTTCAAAGAGCTCAAAATAGCCCAAGGGATGAAAGAGATGAGCCAAAATAGATTAAGTTCCGACTTAAATGCACCCTTCTGCCTCCTAGTGGTCCGCTTCTGCGAAATATTGGCTGCTTCTGCGGCTCCGTATCTGAGGAAAATGCATCGCAGATGCAAGTGCTCCCCAGTCGGCCTCCTTTCGCTTCTGCGACGCCTTCTTCGTATATGTGGGGTTGCAGATGCGGTCGAGCCCTCGCACCTGCGCCTTTGCCCCTTCAACTCCAAGCCGCTTCTACGGACCACTAACTGCATATGCGGTCGCACGCTTATGCCCACACGTCCACACCTGCGGACTCAGCCCATTTTTCTAAATTTCGCACCTGCGGCTAGCCAGCCGCTTCTGCGGTGCCGCACCTGCGGCTAATTCTTCATAGGTACGAACGCTCCATATCCCTGCTGCTTCAGTCATTCTTCCAAGTTCAAAAATTTTCTGCACATTGATCGAATAGCTCCCGAGGCCTCCATGACCCCGTCAAAACTAAGAATCGCACCCTAAAACCAATCGAATCAACTTATGAATTTCAAGTTTTTTCCAATTTACTCCGAACGCGCCGAATCATACTTAGACTACTTGAAATGACACTAAATTTTGCGTGCAAGTCTTAAATCACCATACGGAACTATTCCTCGGCTCGAAATCCCAAATGGACCTCGATAACACTAAAACATACTCCAAACAAAATTTAAAGAACTTGAAAAACCTTCAATGCGCCAACTTTTAATAATAAGTATTAAAACGCTCTCGGGTTATCCGAAACCCGATCCGAACATACGCCCAAGTCCAAAATCATCATACAAACCTGTTGGGATCGTCAAATCCCAATTTTTAGGTCGTCTATAAAAATATTGACCCAAGTCAAACTTAACCCTTTTAAGCCAATATTAAGGAACTAAGTGTTCCGATTTCAACCTGAACCCCTTCAAACCCGAACTAACCATCCCAGTAAGTCATAAAATAGTAAAGGCACATACGGAGAGTCTCAGTTAGGGGAATAGGGATCTAAAAAGTAAAATGACCAGTCGGGTCATTACACCAACTAAGGGACACTAGTGGAAAAGCAGAGTTGTTAATAGCTTATTTCGGAGAGAGTCTTACAAGGATAGCTTAGAAGTGGTACATGGATCAATAGATCGTCCATTGGCATGTCTGGGACGAACTAGCCCGAGAATTTGTCTGCCAGTTCCAATACAACATGGACATTGCTCCTAATAGAAATTCGTTGTCCAATCTAAAAAAGAAACCCATGGAATGTTTCGGTGAATTTTCTGTCAAGTGGCAAGAGCAAACCACCAGGGTAAAGCCTCCAATGGATGAAGCGGAGATGGTTACGGTCTGTCTGCAGGCCCAAAAGTTAGACTACTTCCAAAATATGATGTCAGTTATGGGAAAGCTGTTCGCTGAGGCTATCAAAATTTGGGAGATGGTTGAAAATGGTTTTAAAACAGGTCGAATCTTAAGTCAGGCGGCCTTCAAAGCCACATCACAGGCTGTTCAAAACCGCTCGGGGGGTTCGACAAACAGAAATAGGAGAGAAGAGGGAGCCATTATGGCTTCGAGCTCGGAGGGGCCCACAGGTTATTCGACCAATCATATATGCCTCCCACACCATTGTTACCCCATCAAGATGCTGCTTCTGTCATGGCCGAACCCCGAGTCCCCCTTGCACCGAGCTGATGCTAGGTAAGAATACAACTCTGGAGCAGTGGGACACGATGCAGAGGACTGCTGGACCCTCAAGAGGGCAGTTGAAGACTTGATTGACGCTAAAAGAATCGTTCTTAGGGATGAAGAGGCTCCTAATGTGACCAACAATCCTTTGCCTACTCACAACAATGGACTAGTCGTTGTAATGATTTATGATGATGGGGAATTTGATCCGGCACTGAAATCCATAGTAACCATTTCCGCAAGAGAAGAGAAACCTAAAAACGGGCGCCAAACCTAAAAGGTTCCTTGTTAGATGGGAGTCCGGTAGCCAGTCTTGATGTCCTTTCTGCGCCCGGATTATCTCAGAGGTAACCCTGATATTTTACTTTATTGTCTTACTTTCTGATGTAAACCCTTCTATATTTTAAAATTCAAATAAATAAAATCAATATTTCATCATCCATGAATGATCTCTTTTGTTACTCTTGTCACTTCTTTTACTTTCTTTCTAGTTCGGTTAAATGCAGATTTTAATAATATGACATGCTTGCAAACTTCATGCCCAGACACTAAAACGCTGTCATACCTCAAAATAATGAATCAAGAAGAAGAATGCAATGAGAAGATAAGGCTTTTAAGGAAATAAACAAGAGAGCTGGAACAGTAAGCCTAAGCTAAATCCAAATGGAAGCGTGCGCATATCAATGGGTTCCACCCTTTGCTTGTTGGTTTACGACACTGAAGCCTTACTACTTGCGGAAGTTGAAATTCCTTCTCTTCGGATCATTGTCAAGCCGAGATCGAGTATGAAGAATGGTGTCAAAACCTGGTTAGAACAACTCATGTTGATTGATGAAAAATAATTGGTCATAGTTTGTCACAGGCAGTTGTAGCAACAAACAATGGCCCACAACTGCAGTAAGAAAGTGTGACCCAGATAGTTTGAAGTGCGGCAACTCATTTTAAAACATATCCGTCCATATCAGGAAGAAGGTAAAGGAAAATTTTCCCCAAATTGAAAAGGTCCATACATTGTCACAAGAGTGTTGCCAAAGGGAGCGTTGTACCTTGAAAACACCGACGGAAATGTCCCTAATACAATTGTGAAATGCAAATGCAGTCAAAAGGTACTCTGTTTGACCCTCTATGCAGCATTAATATTCTCCCGTTGGGATGAAGAAGGCTTTTCTTCTTGCTACCTAAACACTATCAACCCTTTGATCCGGTTACCCTTTCCTTGATCACCCTCTTTGGAACCTTGCATATAAAAAGAAAGAAAAGAAAAAGAAACGAGAAAAAAAAAATTGGAAAAGCAAAACAAAAAAAGAAAAAAAAACGAGAAGAAAGGAAAAAAAGAAAAGGAAAACAAAACAAAAATAAAAAAAAGTGTTCGTGTTAATTGAACTATGTTCACCCTGATTCCGAAAAGGATACATAGGCAGTCTCATTCTGGGGTTCGGTCACATCAAAACAAAAATCCACATTCCCCAAAAGTGAAAACCGTGGCAGATGTTATAATGGTTCAGCGATGGTTTCGCCTGAAAGATTATAAATTTGTAATTCAATCTAAATTCATTTATCCCAAATCCTTTTCAAGTCCTTCTGATCAATCGGCGAGAATGTTCAAGAATTGGAGGATGCAATTACTTGGATCTGATGCAATCAAATGAAAGAAATAAAATGAGCGAGTCTTATTGGTGAAAATCCTCACGGGCACTGTAAGGCGATGGTGAGTAGAGAAATAAAATAAGAGAGTCTTGTTAGTGAAAAACCCGCAAAGGGCACCATAGAGATGGCAAGAACATAAATGAGAAAGGTCAGGTAGTGAAAACCCACAAAGGGCACTGTTGATCGAAAAGAGGATCCATGCAGCCATGGCATCAACACAATCCTGGACAAGGTTTCTCGGTTTTAAGGCAAAGGTTGTGATGAGTTTCTAAATGTCTGGCAGTTTACACAGATCAGGCATCGAGCCCAAAGGCATGTGATGTTCATTGATGTCCGCATGTATTCCCAGATAAGTCCGTCTTTTTGTTCCCCGAAAGGGACACCTCATGTTTTAAACTCATTCTTTATTCCATTGTTTGTTTTTCTTTGAATCCCTTTTGGTCTAACTTTGTTCCAAAATAAGGCAAAGAAGAGACAACAAGAACGATTACAGGCCCTCGTTTGAAGCGAGTTGACATATTCAAAAGGCACTCAGCCTCGGCAAAGGCATTGAGTCGATCCCGACTGGCCATGATTGGTCGACGCTCTAAAATTGAAAACTTTGGAAGAAGGAAATCAGATTGAAGTGCCTACAAAGGCAAACTAAAGTTGAAAAGGTTGAGTCTCACACGGCTAATGGTCATGACAAAGTTTAGAAAGTCAAGATTCTGCGATGCTCTGAAATTGAAAACTTTGGAAGAAAGAAGTCAAAAGTGAAGTGCCCACAAAGGCAAAGTAAAGTTAAAAAGGTTAAGTCTCATGCGACTAACGGTCATGGAAAAGTTTGAAAAGCCAAAAGTTTCCCAATGCTCTAAAATTAAAAAACTTTGGAAAAAAAGAAGTCAAGGGTGAAATTCACACAAAGCCAGAATAAAGTTGAAAAGGTTAATTCCCATGCTACCGACCGTCACGGGAAAGTTTGAAAGCCAAAGGTTCTTCGGGGCCAGAAATACTGGTATTCAAGAAACAACCAGTTGCAGTCGAAATCAACATTAAAAGAGGATGGACTGAGATCAAGTGGTTGAAACACTCAAGGCCACAAAACCAACCACCTTTTTGAACAAACAAATTGTTCTTTGTTGAAAAATAGGAAATGCGTGCAATGCAAAACAATCTCGCAAGAAGCAGGTGCCACCAAAGGAAATCTGTGGATACTAAAACAGCTCAGCAACAACAAAAATCTCAAAAAAAGGAATTCTTCTCAAAATTCTTTCTGGCACTTTACTCATTCTTAAAAAAAAAACATTCAAAATCATGGTAGTATAAGGTACACCAATCCCTAGCTGCATTTTCCAACATAGGGTACACCACTCTCTAGTTGATTAATCTTAAATGCAGGGTGCATCACTCCCTGATATCATTATTGATTGAGCTTAAATGCAGGGTACACCACTCCCTAATATCATTGCTAGACATAGGGTACACCACTCCCTAGTCTCCTTACCAGTATAGGGTACACCTGTAGTTGTGTTTTCCATCGCAAGGTACACCATTCCCTAGTTGATGATATTTTAGACATAAGATGCACCATTCCTTAGTCTCCTTACCAGTATAGGGTATATCATTCCTTAGTTGTGTTTTCCAACATAGGATACACCATTCCCTAGTTGATTGATCTAAAATGCAGGATACACCACTCCTTGATATTATTACCGATTGATCATAAAAGTACGGTATACCACCCCCTGATATCATTACTAGTTGATCTTAAATGCAGGGTACATCACTCCTTGATATCCTCTCCAGTATGGGGTGCACCAATCCCTAGCTGTGTTTTCCAACATAGGGTACACCACTTCCTAGTTGATGATTATCTTTAGAAATAAGGGTGCACCATTCCCTAGTCTACTTACCAGTATATGGTATACTAATCCCTAGTTGTATTTTCCAATATATGGTACACCAGTCCCTAGTTGATGATTATCTTTATACATAGGGTACACCATTCCCTAGTCTCCTTTCCAGTATAAGGTACACCAATTCCTAGCTGTGTTGTCCAACATAGGGTACACCATTCCCTAGTTGATTGATTTTAAATGCAGAGTACACCACTACCTGATATCATTACTAATTGATCTTATATGTAGGATACACTACTCCCTGATATCCTTTTCAGTATAGGGTACACCAATCCCTAGTTGTTTTTTTCTAACATAGGGTACACCACTCTCTAGTTGATGATATTTTAGACATAGGGCATACTATTCCCAGTCTCTTTACCAGTATAGGGTACACCAATCCCTAGCTATGTTTTCCAACATAGGGTACACCACTCCCTAGTTGATTTGATTTTAAGTGTAGGGTACATCACTCCCCGATATCTTTGCTAATATAGGGTACACTACTCCCTAGTTGATTGAACTTAAACGCAGGGTACACCACTCCCTAATACCATTACAGATTGATCTTATATGCAGGATACACCACTCCCTGATATCATTACTAATTGATCTTAGATGCAGGGTACACCACTCCCTAATATCCTTTCCAGTATATGGTACACCAATCCCTAGTTGTGTTTTCCAACATAGGGTACACCACTCCCTAGTTGATTGAGCTTAAACGCAGGGTACACCACTCCCTGGTATCTTTGTTAATATAAGGTACACAATTCCCTAGTTGATTGATCTTAAATGCAGGATATACCACTCCCTGATACCATTCCAAATATAGGGTACACCACTCCCTAGTCTTTTACCAACATACGGTACCCCACTCCCTAGTTGATGATTATCTTTAGACATAAGGGTACACCATTCCCTAATTTATTTACCAGTATAGGATACACCAATTTCTAGCTGTATTGTCCAACATAGGGTACACCACTCCCTAGTTGATTGAGCTAACGCAGGCTACACCACTCTCTAGTTGAATGATCTTAAATGCAGGGTACATCACTCACTTATAGGGTACACCACATCCTGATATCTTTGTTATATAGGCTATACCACTCCCTAGTCTTTTACCAGTATAGGGTACATCAATCCCTAGCTATATTTTCCATCATAGGGTACAACACTCCCTAGTTGATTTGCTTTTAAGTGTTGGGTACACCACTTCCTAATATTTGTGCTAATATAGGGTACACCATTCCCTAGCTGCATTCTCCCAACATAAGGTACACCAATCTTTAGTTGAGGCATCATTTTGATAATAAAGGTACACCATCCCCAAAGAATCATGTTTTTTTCCCAACACTATTCTTGACCTTTTATTGTTTTCAATAATGAAGTACTTTAGAATTTTTGTTACAACTCACAAATTTTCTACTGAAAACTAGGTTCGTTTCTTTGATTTGGTGTATGAGCAGGTTTAACCTCGAGGGACAGGGTTCGAGATGATCAAAAGAAGAAGTCTCAATCCATAATAAAGAAAATAAAAGAAAAGAAATGAAGTGAATCCAAAATGTAGAAGAGGATGAAAAGATGTGGACTGCTTAAGACATGATTGAAGTCACGAGCATTGCATTTCCCGTTTTAATCTAAAGAAGCCGTAGAAGAATGAACTAGCACATGCAGCTAGCAAGCATCAAGGTTCAAATAAGAGTCTCAATGAAGAACCAGTCAAGACTCAAGATCAAGTTTCAAAAGACTTATAGATAGGAATCTTGTAACTCATAGTTGATGGGCTTGTTTAGTTTGTTTTGATTTTGATTTTAGTGTAATAAGGAGTTCGCAAGAAGTAACAGCAGAAATAGTGGTGAAATCACAGCTCTTTGGAAGTCCCAGTTACCAAATTTCCAGAACTACACTTACCTGATTCCTTTACAGCCAAGGATATGTAGGCAACCTCGGAAGCAAGGTTCGGTCAACCTTTCAAAATGCTTCCTATGGAATATCAAACAAGAAAAAATTATTCATGATTACTCAAATTGTCTTTGTCCGAAAACTCTTCATGTTTTTGAGCAAAGAGGGGCAGTTGTGAGCATGTTATTTTTTTTCTCACATATAAAGCTACTCGTAAAATATTCAAAATAGTTTTATAGACTTTAAGAAATTTTCTCTATTTTATTTGAGTTTGGTTTTGCGTTTATTTGCATATTTAGGAAGACGTTAAAACATAAAATTGCCAAAAATATTTGTTTCTATCTTTCATTCATTGCACTTTAGTCTTATTGTATTACTAGTTTTAAATTTCATGTAGTGACATTTAAAGTATAAAAATCACAAAAATATGTAGAAGATAGTACATTTGTAATTGTTGTTGTGTTTTTAGCCTCTTTATGTCTAATTTACTAGTTCTTTTTGTTTTGTCAGTTTTTAATATTAATTAGTTAAGTAGCTAATTGGTAGGTAAAAAATAATAATAACTAGTTTAGTTTTACAAGTTAGTTCAAAATTGGATAATGAATTAATGGTTTTGCTTTTAAAATAAAGAAGAAAAGAGAAGTAGGTTGTCAGCTTGTTATTTCGAATTGGGTCATATTTTAGGCGGCCTAGTTCCGTTAGTGCAAACCATAACCCATTCAAACACCAGCCCATTCGTTTTCCAACCTGGTCCAGCCTTTCACTAACCAAAACAACGCCTCTTCAGGACCCCTTTGATCTCCACCGTCCCTCAAACAATATCCAACATCCAGGAACTGGCTTTTTTTCCCATAAAAGTACCCTAAACAGCCTACCTCACCCCTAGAGACCACGCTCAGACTCCTCCTCTCACCCTCATTGTTCTCCGTCGCTTGCTGCCCGTCGAATATCGCCCACGGTGGTGGCACCACTCTAAATTGTCACCCTACAATCCCTAGCCCTTCCTCAGTCCAAATCCACTATCGTTTTCCTCAAATCCCACCAAATTCCACGATTAGCAGATCTAGGAAAACATTAAAACCTAATGTCCCCTTTTCGATTTCTTGGCCTTTTTCAATTCGTTTTGACTTGAAACTTATGTTGATCAATTGCTCTTGACGAGAAAAATTGATTGAAGTTAGTTTTAGGTCACTTTGAGGTCGCCGAAGGTTGGTCAAATCCCGTTGACCGGCAAGAATTCACTCTCCTCCATTGTCACGACCCAATTCTCTTGTAGGCAGTGATGGAGCCCAGCGCCGCCGCTAGGTAAGCCAACAGTGAACTAATTATGCGATTTCCTCTTTTTAATAAATTTGCAAGTATTTAAATTCCATTAGTTAGAAGATTAAGAAACCGGAAATTTGTAAATAAATAGACGAAAGCAGCTGAGTGCGATCATAACAATAGAATAATCCAAAATCATATGTCTGCTAGTATGTGTGCCAAGACCTAGTGTCACAAGTGTATGAGCACTAATAGATTATACTAAACTCTAGCTACTGTCTGAAATGAAAATAGACAGAAATAAATGCTAAGGAGAGACTCTAGGTGCTGCGAAACGGCTCAGGAAGCAGCTCACCACTAGGCCTCTGGGTAACGGGGATGCGCGCCGGTATGTCTACCAGATGCACCTGCCTCAGATCCTGCACGGTTAGTGCAGAAGTGTAGTGTGAGTACATAAACAACATGTACATAGTAAGTATCAAGTCTAACCTCGAAGAAGTAGTGACGAGGGGTCGACATCGACACTTACTATGGGCTAACAATAGCAGTACAAAAGTTCTAAATAAGCATGGGTTATATAGATGAAAATGATAATAACTCATTAACAAGCAGGAAATAAATAATTCTTTCACACATGAAAATTTTTAAATTAATTAAGTCATATATGATTTCAACTTCTCAAGCCATGAAATGATATCAAATGTATAATTAAACTCTGACCGTTATCACGCACGATTAAGCCGAGGTCATACGGCCCGATCCAGAATAATGTGTACACGGCCGAGGGTCGAGCGGCACAAATCATAGATGCATTTATCTACTGCCGAGGCGTTCGGCCCGCTCCACAAGAAGACTGGATATTTATAAGCATTTGGCTTAAAAGTTATTAAAGGCTAATACACAATGTAATACAAATTCCATTAACGGTCTTTCACAATTTCCCTAACAAGTTCTAATATAATTTAGGCACTTTAATTAACAAGTAGGTTGCAAACATTTCAAATAATTCATTATTTGGATCCTAAAACTACCCGGACATAAGCATAATTAGTATCTACGCACGGACTCTCATCACCTCGTACGTACATAGCTTAGAAGCAAACATTAATTTAAATTACCTATGGGGTGAATTCCCTCTTACAAGGCTAGACAAGAGACTTACCTCACCTCAAAGCTCACTTTTTAGCCTCAAATTCACTCTAAAGCCTCAACTCGGTGCCGAACAATCCGAAACTAGTCAAACGTTGTATAAGTCAATCAATATGTGCTCAAAAGTTCATATTCTAACTATTAGAGTGATTACCCAACCCTAGTTGAAGGATTCCTAAAATTCATCCACGGGCCCACGTGCCCGGATTTTGGAAATTTTCGAAGAAAGTAGTTACGATAACCTCACAAACTCAAATATATAATTTTCACTCAATTTTATAACTATTTTCATGGTTAAATCCCATTTTATCAAAATCTAGGGCTTTCATCTAAACCTATAATATTCACAAATTTACATGTTAAAATCTACCCATAATTTATATATTTACTTACATTAGATAGAATTTACTTACCTCCAAGTTGCAAGGTGAATACCTCTCTCAAGAAGATCCAAAATTTCCCAAAAGTGAGAGAAATGGGTTAGAAATGGCTCAAGTCCCGCAATAAATGAAGCTCACTGCCTCCAGGATTTCCGCTTCTGCGGCTCCTTGGCTGTATCTGTGGCTCCGCATCTGCGGAAAGGGCCTTGCAGATGTGGTCCTCCCCTCAGCTGGCTTCCTCGCTTCTGCAACCAGCAGCGCACTTCTGTGAGATCGCTTCTGCAGTGAGCACCTCGCACCTGCGTCTTCCCCTGCTTCTGCGATCATCTGCTTCGCACCTGTGCCTTCGCAGGTGTGGTCCTCCCCCCCCTCCTGTAATCCTGGGCAGCCTTTGCTGGGCCGCTCTGCGGTTGCTGGCTCGCTTCTACGAGCTAGTACCTGTGGATGGCCTTCCGCAGGTGCGATTGCACCAGAAGTTGGATGCTTCAACCATTTCCTCTAAGTCCAAAACTTGGTCTGTGCCTCGTCCGATTAATACCCGAGGCCCTCGGGGCGCCGCCTAAACATACCAACAAGTTTGAAATCAAAAAACAAACTCGCTCGCACCCTCGGAATGCATAAAACAACATCAAAACTAAGAATCACACCCCAAACCAAATTGTATTAACTTATGAACTTCAAGTTCTTCCAACTTACTCCCAACATGCCGAAACATACTTAAACTACTCGGAATGACACAAATTTTGCGCGCAAGTCAGGCTCGAAATCCCAAACGGACCTCGATAACACCAAAACCTACTCTAAACCAAAACCCAATCCAAAAATACTTCCAAGTCCAAAATCATCGTACGAAACTATTGGAACCTCAAATCCCTGTTCTGAGGTCGTTTACTCAAAACATTGACTCAAGTCAAACTTAGCCTTTTTTAGCCAACCTTAAGGAACCAAGTTGTTCCGATTTCAACCCGAACCCTTCAAAATTCCGAGCTAACCATCTCCGCAAGTCATAAAACAGTAAAAGAACATACGAGGAGTCTTATATAGGGAAACGGGGATCTAGAAAGTGAAACAACCGGTAGGGTCATTGCATCCATTGCTTGCTGGAGTCTTTTCACCATTGGATTTCATCTCACTCACCGAATTTGTTTATGTTGACTGGTATACTTCTTTTCCCATTTTCTCTAATTTCACCTAATGACCGCGTATTGGCATTTCTATTTATGTAGGTTAATTAATAGTTTGGATTAATTATTAATTGTTTGATTTTAGTTTAGTTGCATATTTGGACAATTGTTTTATGTTTAACTAGGTTTCGGTTGCATCTGAGATTGTTTGTCTGCAGATGATTGATCTGTTCTGGTTCATTTGGCCATACGAGTTGGGCCTGCCATTTCTTAACAAGCCGGCCCATTAAGTGGGGATTTGGGTATGAGACTGTTGGTCAGAGGTAAATACAGTGATAAAAGGGTAATATTACGGAATTAATTAAAGGAATTTTAGCTTAATTAGTGGAGAAGCTTTTAGAAGAGAGTAAAAAAGACTTGTTAGCAATAAAAAGCTTGAGAGGTCCCGGTGAGGGAGAAAAACAGCAAAAATTAGGAGGGGTAAAAGAAAAGGGAGCAAAACTGAAAGATGCTGAAAGTTATTCTACATAACAGACTGCTCACATTCACTATGATATTCACACTCATTCACTCTCATACATTCTCACTCACGCACCTCTCACCAAAGAGAGCTGAAAACAGGTTTTGAAATTCAAAATTCCCTTTCTGAGATCTGAAATTTCCAGTTTTAAAAACTGAGAGGAAAAACACAAAAACAGTAAAAGTTTAGGCTAATTTTCATACTAAAAAACAATTAGCTGCTATTAATTGATTCAAGGAGGTCTTCTATACTATTTTCTTGGGTTTTCAAGTTGTTTTTGGTCCATATTTGAAGATGCGTGTGTGTCCTGCTTAGCTGAGTTCTGTCCTTTTATCTCTCGCCTTTATTGGGCCAATTGTAGATTATTTTTCTACTGTCCAGGTACTTCTTTCAGTCTCATATCATGTAATTGCCAATGTGGATGCCATAACGTTATAAAATCTGCCTCAATTTGTTCATTATGTGTTCCTTAGATTTCCTTCATGTCTAATTACAAATTCGAATTGAGTTTGAATTGTCTGATGTAGCTAATGTCTAAAGCATGTTGTAAACCTAAGTAACTACTGAGAGGATGAGTATGAGATTTTATCTCGTGACTTGTATGAATAACCTAAGGCTGAAATTGTCATTGGTATGTAATTGATATCATATGTGGAGTTTCTATGATTTACTGTTAGATCTATAAATAGAAGATGAAACACTAGCTAATGTTGAAGTTTGAGAATTTGGCCAGTACCAGGCCTGACTCAAAGTTTCATAGGCGTGAAAGTGGTGTATAAGTTTATTCTATTTTAATTCCCATAGTTTAAAATTTGAAGATCACTTTTTAATTTATTGATTTTGTGTAAAGCTAATTTGAAAAGCCTGTAATAACTCAATTCCCCTAATTGCTGTAATTAGCAAAATCAGTTAGGTTTTTAGCTGAATATTTGGGTTATGACCTCTTAGAATTAATTGGGCTTGCTTATTGTTTAACCCATATTATTTGATTGTATGTAACTGGTGTGGATCTAATGTGGATCTACTGATATTTGTTCAATCATGCTAATCATACTGGGCCAGTATTAGGCCCAATTCCAAATAACAAATGCTTTGGGGTTTATCTCTTGAAACTAAGCGACTTTGTTTGGGCCATCCATGCTGAGCCCATTCCCTATCGCGATCAAGACTCACGCTGAGTTTAGCTCATGTTTTCTTTGCAAATTAAGCCTATAATAATATCTATTGTTTCTATAAATACTATGTGTTAAGATTGGGTTTGTTTACCCGTTTGGGCATAAATAAATAAAATCACCCGTTTTGAGTTCACAATGCTTTTCCAAGTCATGCCTCACATTAATCATAAATTAGTTTAGACTAAACAATTTTGAACACCCGTATAATGCTTTAGGCGCGCTTTTAATCTATTATCGTGATTATGTACATGTTCGCGTGACATAATTATGATCCCAAAATGAATCAAGGTATGCGTCCCAGCGACTTTGGCTAAAAAATTTTAATAATTAGTTAAGTGTTATTAATTGTGTACACCTACGCGTGATATGATTTTAGTGCACTAAATAAAATAGATTTACACACACGTGGTTCGTTTCAAGATAATTCTGTAACGCCATAATCAAGTAATTTAAATGCGATAAATGGTTAAAATGCACATAAGTTTTAAAATACGTATTAACAGATAATCAAACCAAGTTATGATTATAAAGCGATCTTGCTAAAAGTACTGTCTAATACCTTCTTCCGGTTTAACATAATTCCTTACCGGGTCTTCTGTATTTCACAGACTTAAAGACAATCAGTTTCCTTGAATTGAGATTTTAAATTAAATGGTGACTTGGGACACGTAAATAAATATTCTAAGTGGCGACTCTCAAAAGTAAAATAAATAATCTCATTTCAATAATGTCACTTAAAGTGGAAAAACTCATTTCCCTGTAAAAAGGAGGTGTGACAAGCTGGGGGTTGACTTTTTGGGATGGTTTTCATTAAAGATCGAAGCTTTATTATCTGAAATTATTTCATATGGTATTTATTTATGATATTAAGTTATTTTGGATAGATTCGAGCCGTCCGGAGGTTATTTCACACGGGAAGGTCTTTTTAGAGTATTGATCTTCGTTGAGTTAAGTATCTCGCCTAACTTTGTGTGGCGAAAACTACCCCGTAAGATTGAGCTTAATTGCATTACTTGAATTACGTGGAAGACGTGTACATGAGGTGACGAGTGTGTACACGGGCTTATATATGGAAATTGACTGGTTTAAACTCTTAGGCTTCTTTCATGCATTTATTTTAAGTTATTAGAACATGTTATATCTTTTAATTGGCAAGTTTATTCTCATTCTTTATTTGAAGTTGTTAGCACATGGTATATCTTTTACTTGTCAAGTTTACGCTTATATACTCTATTTGAAGTTTTTATCTCTTTTATTGTAATGTGACCTCCTTTATTGTTAAGTTATTCTTAATTCAAGTTGTTGCATGATATCCTTTCATTTTCAAGTTATTCTCATGCATTAGACGTAGTTGCTATTTCATGACCATCTCTTTCATTGTTAGCTTGTGTCATACACTAATATTTGGAGTTGCAATTGCATGAAAATACATTCATTATTGAGTTTATTCTTAAGTAATTAATTGAAGTGAAGTCATTGAAAGACATTAACCTATTTTAGTTGAAGTTATTGTTTAATGGAATATTGTTCATTGTCGAGTTATTTTCTTCATTTCAATTTGTTGTTATTGCGATTCTTGTACATATTATGGTTGAGCTGTGGACTATTGTTGTGGAGATACTGGTATTGTTATTTTGGAAAGGTTGTGGCCTATGGGAACCTATGGTACGAGTTGATTATCATATTGTTTTGATGCTGACACATGTGAATTTATTGTGTGGATTAATTGTTTCTATGCGGAGCATAAGAGTGACATCTCACTATTGTAGATTGTGCGGAGTGATACGAGTGGCTAATGTGTTATTGTCTGGGCGGAGTGATACGGGTGTCTATTGTGTTATTGTCCAGGCGGAGTGATACAGGTGGCTATTGATATACATTGTCTGGACGGAGTCATACAGATGGTTATTATGATTTGTCAATGGGGAGAAATAAGGGTGGCTATGTCAGGGATGATATGTGACGATCTGCGGGCACGATGTTGATGATGTTCATGTGATGGTGTGATTTTTCTTGTGTGTTTCATGCACCTTACGTGACTTGTTGTGTTGTTTTCAATATTTGTTGACTTGGATTGTAATAGTACACTTGCACATGCATACACCGTAGCATGACATTTATATCGGTTCAAAAGTATGAAACTTGACATTTATTGATCTCGCACTCGTATTCTTTTGTATTTGCTTCCATTGTGATATTGGGCATGTGACCACGCTAGGCGGATTGTGATAGTGAGCTTGTGACTATGCCGGGCGGGTTGAGGAATTGGCAGGTGAGTTGTCCGTACGGTTGTGATTTATAATGTGGGCACGAAGTGCCACAAAACATATGATTGGTGATTTGAGACTCGTGACTTTGATTTTGAGATGAGGTATATCGTAGTAATTTTTGTTGTGAAACTTGTATTAGAACGGTTTGATTATTTGGTTGTCATTTATTTTTCTTATTTGGTTTCATTGGTACTTAACGTTGTTCGGATTACATTACTACTTTTCTACATGTGTATCCCTTGTTGCCATTATGGTTTCTTGCTTCCGTTATTAGCTTTATACTGATACTCTGCAGAGATTATTATAACTAGTAGGTGTCTTGACTTGTACCTTGTCACTACTCTAACGAGGTTAGCCTTGATACTTACTGGGTACCGACAGTGGTGTACTCATACTACACTTATGCATATTTTTGTGCAGATCTAGGTATTGGAGATAACAAACTCAAACAAAGTTAGCTTCTTGATCGTGGATTCAAAGTAGAGCTGCTTGGTTGCCGCAGTCGTCCCTTTGAGTCCTTTCCTTATATTACTATTGTCAAATTTCTATCTGAACAGTATTGTATTTTGAGTTATGTTATGTATTCAGTAGAGTTCGTGATTCTGTATTACCTAGTCTTGAGAGGATTGTTGTGATTATCACTGCGTAGGCTTGTATCACCTTTATTTTGGTATTTTATATTAAACTCTGCTTTATAATATCATGTTTAACTGGTATAATCATTGTAAGAGTAATTGGCTTACCTAATTTTAGAAACTAGGTGTCATCGTGACGCCCAAAAAGGAATTTTGGGTCGTGACACCATATGTATTTCTTCCCATTTAAAATATGTTCAGACTTTTTCGCATCTTCTTTGTGGTCGTATATCTTTATAGTTGAAGGAATATATTTATGCGTGCCCTTTTGGTACTGTTGCTCCCTAACGCACACGCAAGTATACACGGTCGACAAGTAATATAGGATTATGAGTCCAGGTTGTCGTACCCACAGGGACTTAAATTTACTACTTTCTAACGAACTAATACTGTTATTTAAACAATCAAGAATCGAGTTTTAATAGATGGGTTGTTCTAACTTATACTTCTAATTTATATCTAAGAATTGCAAGGAACAAGGTATGTGTTTAGTAATCAATAAAACAAATATTCCAGGGTTGTGACTATTTTTCCAATCCTATTGTGTTTTAATTAACTTCTCGTTCATGTAATTCATGTATGGTTGCTAATTGATCGATAAATATACTCATAGCCTTCTTCCGAAGCACTATTCGACTATTCTTAACAAGATTAACACCTATATTCCTATGGAATTAATCTAGCAAGAATACAATAAAAATACGATATTCAATTAAGCATGGTGATTAAGTATATTCCTATCCTAACCACAAATCCGCCCCCTTAAAAGGTTAAGAACATGCTTTCCTCAATTCTTTTTCTAATCTAAACATAGTTTTCCCAAACATAGAATAGATAATTGATAGAACTTAATTGATGGCCAAAACAATTAAGCAGTTAGGCGTAGAATTGAAGAAACAACCATATGAACATGAATTATAAACACGAAATCGTCAAGTTCGAAACACAATACTCATGGCTAATCACAACCCCAGAACAAGGGGTGATTAGCCACTCATGTTCAGAATAATCAAAAGATAAAGTATTGAAAAACTAATAAAAATACTAGACAAAATTGATGAACTGAAGATCAATTGCGTTGTTTGATATTCCGTAGCGTTCTTAGACTTCAAAATCACGTTCTCCCCCTCCAAGATGGGTTTAGGGGTGTTTATATAGAAGTTGAGAAGGTTTGGGGTAGAATTAGGAGTCTCCTAGACGGATTAGGACAACTTCCCACAGTCGGCGCCCTGGCTGGCGCCAGGCGCCCCCCAGGGCGCTGCAACCAGTGGACTTCTTCTGCTGTTCTACCTCCAGCGCCACAGGTGGCGCCGGGCGCTGCCTGTGGCGCCCAATGCCTTCTTGATCCGTTTTCTTCTCGTTTTGGCTCATTTCTTCCCTGTTTCTCCCCCAATTGCTCCCGACTCATTCCTACACATAAAAACACATTACATTAACATGAATCGAAGCAATTAACATCCCAGTTTCATAAAACAAGAGCCAAATATGAGATGATTTACATAGAATTTTATATCTTTTATACCAAACATCAACACCCCACACTTAGACTCTTGCTCGCCCTCGAGCAATGGGATTATATACAACCTTCCCAACTACCAAACTCTTGATATTATCACGAAACATTCGACTTTTTAAACAAATCGTACTCTTGAACACAATCAATACTAGCAAATAAGTATGAACACATAACTAATCCATATAATTCCCGTAAAGTCCACTTAGGCATAATAATTCAATAACATTCAACAACCCCGTTGTCACCACCCAACCTCAAAAGCCGACTTGCCACATAAGCTATTTCAATGCATATACTTACCTAAGAAGATAATTTATACATTTCCAGTCGTTCATGAAATCATGTGCCCTCACCAATATTTGAAGAGTGAACATATATGAGTAAAATCACACAACATTTTGCACAACATACTCTCACTCTCACAAAGAACTCATATACTTCCCATAAAGTGCCATAAGCTTGCCCGTAGTGTAGATTTTCACTAATTGAGTCAGTCAAATCTAGGATCAACTAGGACTTTTACGGTTGTAATGTAGGCTAGGGGACGGGTAGGATATATTTGGTACTAGTGGCTAGTCATCCTAAGCACTTAATACACTACACTCAACATTTAAACACTTCTTTTTCTTTCAATTGTTAAACTTGTCTCATATAAATAGCCTTTCTTTTCAACTCACTTAGCACACAACAATAGGAGGTGATTTTTTTTTTCCATATCTTTTTCACTAACAATTTTCTCTTTCTCATTTTTTTTTCTTTCTTCTTTTCACACTCCATACACATTTTTCATCAGCTAGTGATTTTTCAGTTTAGCTTCAACTAACCAAGCAAGTCTTTTTATGGTTCCATTCATAATCAAGACAATCCCCCTAACACTGCCCTTACTTCTTTTAGCGACTAAGTGCTTTCGGAGGTAAAGGTTCAAATAAGGCTCAATTTAAGAACAAACTAAAGGGAATAGCTTGTAATGTAGGTACCAAAAAAAACAGGCTTATAGGCTCAAAAGGGCTAGCAATAGACAATTTTATATTCGACGTGACAAGCACATCCATAATTAAACAAGAAAGTGCCTATATCATTTCTTAGATTATTCCAACTTACAATTTCGCTTTAATTAACACACGGGGCAAGTTCTAGACTATATAAGACAGCATAGAGAATCAAAACCTCACTCACACAATGCACATGACTCAATCACAACGGTTCTGTTCAAATTTCAAGTTAAGCAAGCATATATAATCGAAACAATTAAGCAGTAAATACACTATATGATATGCGAGTCAACAATTGAGAAGAGGTGTCACAAATTGGGCTGTTGTTCTTTCGACTTATAACTTAACTAACGGGAAGTGGATCATGTGTCATAACCTATTGTACTAGCATAAACCGTGTCAAGAAGTATTGCAATATACCCCAGTTCTTCCTAAGACTAGTCCTAAAAGAAAAATTAAAATTGCCCGGTTCGAGCTACATCCTTGGAAAAGAACCGGTGCCTTAAGAAAAATCAAGGAATATTACCTAACTATCCTAAAAATAAAACAAAATCTTTTTGTTGTTTTTAATCCAATTTTTATCCCTCAAGAAAATGATCCATCGTCGGGAAAAAGCTGATAATTTTTCAAAAATTGTCAGTTTATACATTAAAATACTAACAATACAACTATTAAAAAGACAAAACTAAAACTAAATCATACATGATATACATTAAAATACTAACAATATAACTATTAAAAAGACAAAAATAAAACTAAATCATACATGATATACATTCACAACACTGACAACACAGGTCTTTCCCCACCCCACACTTAAACAATGCATCGCCCTCGATGCATGCAAACATGTAAAATAGAGCAGGGTGAGAAGAAAACTCCCTGTTTGCGCTTTCCTTAGGAGACCGGCGAGATGGTGGAGGAGGTTCCAACGCTTGTACCTTTTCTAATGTTGTCACGGGCCATATTATCCTGCAACACAAGCAAATAGGAATGTGAGCAATGTTCAAAACATATGCCATAGGTTGGCATGCTCATCGTCACATGACCCCACACTTAAAATCGAAGCATAAGTACAAGTGTTGAGCCATAGTATCCTGACCCCACACTGAAAATCGTGGAACATTCTGTCTGCAGCGCCCCCGGTAGCGCCGGGCGCTTGCCTGGGCGCTGTTTCCCGAATTTTTTTTTTTTTGTGTTTGTGTCACTTATGAAAACATTACATACACTATTTTAATACATCAATTAAATTCCTCTAGCTAATCTAAAAAATTAAAACAAGAAGTTAACTAAAACAACATTAAAAATTGGGTTGCCTCCCAACAAGCGCCTGATTTAACGTCGCGGCACGACTCAGATTCGTGCTCTCAGTCTGGCTTGATATTTAGCCTCAGAGCTTCTTCAACAGATGGCCTGAGACGGGTCAGAGTTACAGGCCTTTCCCATTCTTCTGCTTTTCTGAGCCTCGGGACATAATTGCCGGAAATATCCGGTACTTTCTTAATTTCTTTCGTCAGACTCCTTTCCACCTCCCCAAGCAATCCTCGTTCAATAGGATCAACCGGAATCATGTAAGGCACTAGTGATGTGGAAGCATTCTCCACCACCGAGATCATTGCTAATTCCTCATAATGGGTAGGCAACCGAAGTGCTTTATAAACCTTGAATATTTCTTCTTGATTACCCACTCCCATCGTCATTTTACCTTCGCAGACATCGATAATGGAGCGGCCAGTGGCTAGGAATGGACGTCCCAAAATAAATGGGACGTCTTGATCTGGCTCGTAATCTAGGATGATGAAGTCAGCCGGAAATATGAGTAAGCCAACTTGGACCAAAACGTCCTCAATTACTCCCTCCGGATGAGCGAGGGAGCGATCTGCCAGCTGTAAGGTAACTGTTGTTGGGCGTGGATCACCCAACCCCAACTGTCTGAACACTGAAAGTGGCATCGAATTTATGCTTGCTCCGAGGTCGCATAATACTCTTCCCACAGCATGTTTCCCAATTGAAATCGGAATAGTGAAGCTGCCCGGATCCTTTAATTTTTGTGGTAGCTTGCCTTGAATTCTAGAACTGCACTCTTCAGTAAGTGCCACCATTTCAAATTCAGTCAATATCCTTTTATTGGCCACAGTATCCTTGATATACTTTGCGTATTTAGGCACCTCTTGTAAAATATCCACCAATGGAATGTTGATTTGTACCTGTTTTAGAATCTCAAGGAACTTTTTGTAGGCCTCATTGTCTCTCAACTTCTGTAATCTTTGTGGAAAGGGAGGTGGTGGCCTTGCAACCAATTGTAGGGGTTGCTTAGCTCCTGCCTCTTCAACCGATTTCTCAACTTCTTTGGCCTTCTCTGCTATTAACTCAATGGTGATTGGTTTTTCATTGAAGGTCACCTGCTTCTTCTTTTTCGATTCGACCTCTTCTAACTGTCTCCCGTTCCTCAATGAAACTGCATTCAGTGCTTCCCGTGGGTTAGCTTCAGTGTTGCTGGGTAGTGCTCCAGCTGGTCGAGTATTTTGAGCCCCGGCCAGCTTTCCCAACTGGCGCTCCAGATTCCTCACTGTTGTGGTGAGGGTTTGATATTCAGTTCTGAATTGCTTATTGTCTTGCACCAGCTGCTTTAACAACTCATTCGTATTATCATCTGATTGTGGAGGTTGCCTCTGTGGTTGGTTATAGTTCCCCTGTGGTCTGCCTGTATTATGCTACTGCTGATGACCACCCCATGAAAAGTTGGGATGATTCCTCCAATTTGGATTGTAAGAATTCCCATACTGTGCATTCTGATTTACGGGCCCCCTGTTTTGTTGTCCCACATAATATATGGATTCTAGATTGGTGGGACACATATCACTTGTGTGGTTGTCACCACACATCTCACAGCATAATGATATTTTTTGGACCTGCTGTCTTGGTTGAACCTGCTGCATTGTCATTCGGTTCATCTGATGGGCCAGTTTAGCCATTTCTGCTCTCATAGCTGCAAGGTCATCCAATTCTATCAACCCAGCTCCCTTCTGTTTAATGGCTCTGCGCGAGTCACCATCACCTTGCCAATTATGATCATTGGCCGTGAAATTGTTCAATAGAAGTTGGATTTCACTGTATGGCTTGGCCATGCAATTGCCCCCGCAAGCTGAGTCGAGGTTCATTTTCGAAGCTTCATCTAGCCCATCAACGAACGTGTGTCCCAGTACCTCATCTGTCTGGCAATGGTGTGGACAGTCCCTAAGCAACTTCTTATACCTTTCCCATGCCTGTCGAAGGGTTTCTCCTTCCCGTTGTTCAAATCCTAAAATCTGGCTTCTCAGTGACTTGGTCTTCTTGGTTGGAAAGAATTTGATCAGAAATTTTCTGGCCAGGTCATCCCATGTGTAGATACTGTTGGCAGGTTCCTTTTGCAACCACTCTTTTGCTTCCCCCAATAGAGAAAAGGGAAACAACGTCAACCTCACATAATCTTTAGACACATTTGGATAATTGTAAGTATCCGTGATTTCCAAAAAGTTCTGAATGTGTCTCTGTGGGTTTTCGTGCGACAGTCCCACATACTGCCCTGTAGACTGGATTAGCTGCACCATGTATTTCTTCAACTCAAAGTGCCTTGTGATTTCAGGCTTGACAATCGCCTGAGTCATATTGGCAAGATTTGGTCTTGCAGCTTCAATTACCGCTCTCTCTGCGTTCCCTGCCATCTCAATTGGCTGTGGTTGAACAACAATGTCCAACTCTTGGTTAATTCTGGTCCTGGCTTCTACTTCCCTCCTTACTCGGTGTAATGTTCGTTCAATTTCTGGATCAAAGGGAAGAAGGTTGTTTGCACTTCTACTTCTCCGCATTCAATAGAAGAGCCCGCGTCAATGCAAACAACGTAAGCCGATTAATGAAACTTGAATAAATAACAAATATAAGCTGAAGTTGGTAAAGTAGCAGATTTTTAAGTCCCCGGCAACGGCACCAAAAAATTATTGCTCCCTAACGCACACGCAAGTATACGCGATCGACAAGTAATATAGGATTATGAGTCCAGGTTGTCGTACCCACAGGGAATTAAATTTACTACTTTCTAACGAACTAATACGGTTATTTAAACAAGCAAGAATCGAATTTTAATAGATGGGTTGTTCTAACTTATACTTCTAATTTATATCTAAGAATTGCAAGGAACAAGGTATGTGTTAGTAATCAATAAAACAAATATTCCAGGGTTGTGACTATTTTTCCAATCCTATTGTGTTCTAATTGACTTCCCGTTCATGTAATTCATGTATGGTTGCTAATTGATCGATGAATATACTCATAGCCTTCTTCCGAAGCACTATTCGACTATTCTTAACAAGATTAACACCTATATTCCTATGGAATTAATCTAGCAAGAATGCAATAAAAACACGATATTCAATTAAGCATGGTGATTAAGTATATTCCTATCCTAACCACGAATCCGCTCCCTTAAAAGGTTAAGAACATGCTTTCCTCAATTCTTTTTCTAATCTAAACATAGTTTTCCCAAACATAGAATAGATAATTGATAGAACTTAATTGATGGCCAAAACAATTAAGCAATTAGGCGTAGAATTGAAGAAACAACCATATGAACATGAATTATAAACGCGAAATTGTCAAGCTCGAAACACAATATTCATGGCTAATCACAACCCCAGAACAAGGGGTGATTAGCCACTCATGTTCAGAATAATCAAAAGATGAAGTATTGAAAAACTAATAAAAATACTAGACAAAATTGATGAACTGAAGATCGATTGCGTTGTTTGATATTCCGTAGCGTTCTTAGACTTCAAAATCACGTTCTCCCCCTCCAAGATGGGTTTAGGGGTGTTTATATAGGAGTTGGGAAGGTTTGGGGTCAAATTAGGAGTCTCCTAGACGGATTAGGACAACTTCCCGCAATCGGCACCCTGGCTGGCGCCAGGCGCCCCCCAGGGCGCTGCAACCAGTGGACTTCTTCTGCTGTTCTACCTCCAGCGCCACAGGTGGTGCCAGGCGCTGCCTGTGGCGCCCAATGCCTTCTTGATCCGTTTTCTTCTCGTTTTGGCTCGTTTCTTCCCCGTTTCGCCCCCAATTGCTCCCGACTCATTCTTACAGATAAAAACACATTACATTAACATGAATCGAAGCAATTAGCATCCCAATTTCATAAAACAAGAGCCAAATATGAGATGATTTATATAGAATTTTATATCTTTTATACCAAACATCAGGTAGCATGCCTGTTTATGTGACTCATGTATTATTTGTTCTTATTCTAAATGTGATTCCCTAGTAATGTTTATGTTTGTTTGCATATGTTTTCCTAAAATTAACTTAGAAGAGTATGCCCATAAGATCAATCAATTATGCTTATGCCTCACTATTAAGCCTAATCCTTTAACAAAGCAGTTCAATCTTCTGTGATGTTAATATTCTTGTGTAGTACCATATCGTCAAAACTATAACTCTAGATATCTTTGTGATTGAAGCTTGCATGCTTGACTAACTTTCTCTTAATTCTTGTTATTTATCATGACCCAAAGACTATATAATTGAAGCTTACATATGTGACTGACTTCTTTAAATGCTATGATTAAAATATGCACTTCGATTTCCCATTCTCATTCAAACCTTCAATGCATTCTAGAGTCCATGCCAATAGGACCTTTTCTGTTAAACTTGTATTCTTTTCTCCAAGCTATATTTAAATTCAGTAGGTACTAGACATATAGGACTCTCCAGTGATATCTTATGTCTGACTGTATTAACTTGTTAATATAAATCATGTTTATAGGGGTTTGCTTTATGTTTATTTCTGGGAACTCAATATGATGCTACATGTGCCTTACCTTGCTATCTTAAGTTGAGAAACATATCCTTGACACCTCTTCTATGTTCCTTGTCATGGTAAATAGCACGACTATAGGACTTCACTTTCATCTCTGTTTGGTTTGGTGAAATTTAGAACATATGTATATACGACTTCATGCTCTCTTCTGTTTAGACTTAGTAAATTTATGTGTGTCTTTCCTTTGCTGCATTGAACCTAAGATCACTGTGAAATTAGGAAATGTGTGCACTCCTTAACTTTATAGATCATGCATATAGAGCTTTGTGTGTATCTTCTAGCTAAGACTTGTGTCAATCTCATAATCGTGCATATAAAAGACTAGTCTATAAGAATTTGCATGTATGTTGGGATGAAAGTCGTTAAGAATGTGTGAAGGGGTGATTATAAGTGGTCAAAATGAGCTCGGGCTTGATTAATTGGGCCATATGCCGCTACTGTGGGATTCTAGACTAGACTGTTGGGCGTTAGTCACATTTGAAAAGATCCTGAAGGCCCAATACTTACCTGGGCTCATGATTATAATTCTCTAGGCTATGTAGTTGTTCATTTTAGGCATGTATGTTTTGTTTTCTTTATTCTTGGGTGTTTAATAATCATGTGACTAATTACGGGGATGTGAGTAAAATTTGTGGACGAGAAGCATTGTTTATTTCATCGTTTATTAGAGGGCATGCCTATAGGATCGTGCAAATTGTCCTTTTTATGCGTCTTCTTTCACAGTTGCTATTTGTTACACTTAGAAATCATGCCAATTGTCACAATCCAAAAAATTACCTAGTCGTGATGGCACCTAACCCCAACCCGCTAGGTAAGTCAAGCAACAGTCAACACAACTCTAATGAAAATCATAGATAATCAATAAATAAAGTAGCTGAGTTTCTATACAATAACTCAAGGATTGGTAGTACAAATCATGAGCCACTAAGATTAAGATTTACAAAGCTATTATGAAAATAAAAACAATATCTGTTTGGAATATACATAAACAGAATACGAATCCAAAACTACCACGGACAAGTGGTAGCTATATCAGGAAAGCAGGTACATCTTCAATGCCAGCTCTTGTCATCCACAACTGCATCAGCTCCAAGATCTGCACGTAAGGTGCAGAAGTATAGTATGAGCACAACCGATCTCATGTACTCAGCAAGTATCATAACTAACATCGGCGAGGTAATAGTAGCAAGATACTTGCTAATAACCAGTTCAATTCCTATATTTCACAAGTATACAACACAGGTGCTATCCAATTATACAACACAAATAAAATCATTTCCGTGCACAAAGATATAATGTGCTAAGTCCTGAATTAGTTAACAATCTGGCATATAGAGAAGATATGAGTCCAATATCATTAAATCATCAAACTTGCATACAGAGAAGATATGCATGATTAAACAAGTCAAGCCACACGGGTTCACATAAAGAGAAGATATGTACTTTGTCTCACTTCATCAAGTAAGGTAGCATATAGAGAAGATACGCATAAAGGCATGTATACACCTCAGAGCTAGCAAATAGAGAAGAGATGCAGCAAAATCATGTATACATCCAAGGAAATTGCAAGTAGAGAAGAAATGCAATAACAAAAATAAATATTGGCCAGTTTCCTCTGGGGGATGAGAGGATGCACCTGGGGGATGGATCCTTATCCACGCGCTGCACGGATAACTCACGTGCCAATAATATCAACTGCACAGACAACGCAAGTGCTGCACAGATAACTCACGTGCCAATAATATCAACCGCGCGTACAACTCACGTGATGCACGGACAAATCATGTGCCAATAATCTCATAACTCGTATCTGCATGGACAACTCACGTGCAATCAGTAACAACCCGCACAGACAACTCACGCGCCAATAATAACAATCCAATACGGACAACTCACGTGCCAATTATAATAATTTCGCATGAACAACTCACGTGCTAATAGTAACAATCTCCCATGGATCACTCACATACCATTAATCCAATCCATATAACACAGGAAGCATATATACAAGAACGCATGTACTTGAACAATGAATGTCAAATTATATACTCGTGAACTGATATAAATAACATGCTAAGGTGTATGTATGTGTGAAGTATACTACCATAGCTCAAATTAGGAAACTTCATCACAAAATAGAAACTATCAGGTTCAATCAAGAGATCAAACTATATGTAAATTCAAACATGATTCAACTAGTTCAGAAAGGGGTACAAACATAAGAAACATAATAACATGAAGCTCAATAATCAATTCAAGCCTATCATAGCATGAGCACTATCTCGAGCATGAATAATACCCTGTGCATGCTAATGGGCTCAACCCCTCACATGTGCACCACCCATAGCACATAGCTATCACTAATAACTCAGGCAACTAGTGTATCAACCAAGTTTAGATAGGATACTTACCTAAAAAAAGCCAAAATAGTACTCTAAAAGCGTCATCCCACATGAATCGACCTCCGAACGGCTCGAAACCCAATCCAAATTGTGAAAATTATCGCAAAAATCGCCCAAATCTGAGCTCACAATCTCAAAATGTGATGAAATAATCAAATCCTCGAAATAGACTTATTTAAGATTACTCAGGCCTATGCATCGCGATCGCAGGATCTTTATCACGATTGCGAAGGCCAAAAATACCAGTTCCACAGAAGAATCTACGCGAACGTTGCCCCAGGCACACAATCGCGTTTCACTAGCTGGCAAGCCTATGGGGATGCGGGGCATTTTCCCGAACGCGTAGGCAAAATAACCTGTCTCCCCTGCCTGCCTCACACGCTACGCGAACACTACCCTTTTCTCGCGAACACGAAGCTTCAGCTTCCACAACCGCGAACGCGTCCTCCTCATCACAAACGCGCAGAACAAAAACCACCTAACACCACTTTCAACTCTGCGATCGCGAAGGAGATACTAGCACCAGCAAACCAGCTGCTCAAAAACATGGAAAAAAGGTTCGAAGTGTAGTATGAGTACAACCGATCTCATTTACTAAGCAAGTATCATAATTAACCTCGACGAGGTAATAGTGGAAAGAATTATCAATGATACTTGCTAATAACCTGTTCAATTTCTGTATTTCACAAGCACACACTGGTGCCATCCAATCATACAATACAGATAAAACCATATCGATGCATAAAGAGATAATGTGCTAAGTCTTGAATCAATTAACAATCCGTCATATAGAGAAGATATGCGTCCGATATTATTAAATCATCAAATGTGTATATACAAAAGATATGCATGATTAAACAAGTCAAGTCACACGGGTTCGATATGTACCATGTCTTACCTCATCAAGTAAGGTAGCATATAGAGAAGATATGCATAAAGGCATGTATACACCCCCAAAGCGAGCAAATAGAGAAGAGATGCAGCAAAATCATGACAAAATGAACATATTCCAACTTCCGAAACCACAATCCGAACCCGATATTATCAAAGTCATTCCCGGTCAAACTTATGAACTTTCCAAACCTTCAAATTGTCAATTTTTGCCAAAAAGAGCCAAAATCTTCTAGAAACATCCAAATACGAAAGTCTAAAATCACCATCTGATCCTAACGGAACCATAAAAACTCCGATCCAATGTCAAATATACAAAAGTCCTTGGTCAACTCTTCCAACTTAAAGATTCTAAAGTGAGAATCATTCTTCTAAATCAATTCTGAACCACTCGAAAATCAAAACCGACCATACGCACAAGTCATGATACATCATATGAAGCTACTTATGACCTCAATCACCGAACTGAATACAAATACTCAAAACGATCGATCGGATCGTTACTCCTATAGGATTTACTAAGCAATTATATGCTTTACTTGTTTAGTACCCGTGTAGAAGGCATGAAACAGATTAGTAATTCGGTTCAACTATTCGTTTATATGCCTAACAAGTTAAAATTAATTTATCCAGTTTCCTCTATCCTACGCATACCATGCTAATTTGCCTTATCATTTAGAAATCATGTCAATAGAACTCACTTAAATGTTACTTAAAAATCATGTCTATATGAGCATAATTAAATAATTTATTACTTGTATTTTTTATCGCCTAATTAACTTAGGACGATCTGTCCAGCATACTGTTTACCCAATTGTTAGTATTAAATAAAACTCGTTAGATATAATGCATGTAAGTTTTGATCATACAATCACTCGATAATTTAACAACCGTCTAGACACCGCCTTTATATGTTTAAAAATGATTCGTCGATTAATCTAATATTAACATTGTTAAAACTGTCTCTTCCTAATCATGTTTACCTGCAACGAATCCGTCTGTTTACATGAGTCCTTATTATGTGCTGTTTGGTCTAGACCTTATGTGTTTATCTATTTGTCGCTTAAATAATCAAAGAATATAAACTTAGTTTTATTTTGATTCTAGAACCTTTTTTTAGATAGTGTCTAACACTTCCTGAACTATAGGAATGGACGAGTAGATCAATTAAGATATGATTCAAAATTAATTAGTATGTTTTAGGTAACAACTTAAAAATAATAATGAGGATAGCGGAGAACGATAAAATACAAGTTGTCTTAAATAGCCATTGCAGTTTTGGCTATAAAAATTATAGCAGACTTTGCACAGAAGTTGATCCATTGAGCTTAAAAACTTAGGCCCCCTTTAATGTAATTAAACAGTTCCCTTTATGTGAATCATTTGTTATGAATAACTCTTTATATACTTGGATTATCTCTTTGATTAAACTTAGATGACTACTTGGTTTATTTATAATTGATTGGCATAGTTGACCAGCTAAAATTAATTAATCAATTTGTAACTTAGTATTAATAACCCTCCACATAGTTTAAAACTCGATCATGACCCACATTTGTGGACTTCGAAAAGTGCGTAACACCATCTCTTTAAGGTAATTTAAACTCTTACTCAGTCTTTGATGACATAGACTAGTTAAACAAGAGTTCTTTGTAAATAGATGCCCTAATGTACTTTAATAATCGTTATGTGGTGACTCTTCTTTTTTAAGAGAGTACTTTCTCGAGAAAACAAGACGCGACAATAACAACCCGATAAAACTATTGTTATGTAAGATAACTAGGTTTGAATATTACATGAAGTTCTACTAATGTATCATAACTTGTGCATGGCAATATTCACCAATTTTGGTTACTCTTGCCACCATCTCTGCCGTTCAACGGTAGGGTATTTTAGTCCGCATTGATTTATTCAATGTGTGTCTATACATATTGAGGCCATTCCGGCAATATTATCAGTTCCTGAGTCAAAATTCCAAAGTCCATCCCCAAAAGGTCCCTTTGTGTCATTAATTTTACAGTTGTACTCAAATTGACTCGTAAATAAATATACTTCTAACCTAATTAATTTTTATTTATTTTAATTTAATTTAAAGCTAACGTACCCATAGTGGGTGGCTCAACTTAATCATTCAAAGTTTATATGGAAGAGTTAAACTTTGTATAATAAATTTGACAATCTTTATGGAAGGACAGGCCGTAGGCTAAGGTGAAGTCATAACGAAAGAGAGTCTTTACAGGATAAGTGTCACTGCTTCATGCATCTAAAAAGATTTAGAATATCTTGTGTTGATATATTTCAACAATTTTTCAATAGCTATATATTCGATTTGGCCTATAAACTAATACACAAGCATACTCTCATGCTTGTTAGAGTAAATGGCAGTGAGATTGATAATCAGTGGTGGATCTAGAATTTAAATTTTATGGGTTCAATTTTTAAGGTTTTAGTATTGATCCCATTATATTTTTAAAATTATGAGCTCATATATGCTATTTTTGCAATTTTAACAAATTTTTACATAGAAAATTATACTCCAAAAGTAATGGATTCAATTGAACCCGTAACTTCCACGCTACATTCGCCCTTGTTGCTAAATGGGATACTTAAACTCTTGTTCGTTCTCGAGTAACTTAAAACTAAGCACGTCGGTAAGTAACACATTTTAAAACATACCCAAGCATCCTACCAATGACAATGATTTATATCAATGCTTAGAATCTAGCATAAACACTATTTATACTTTTCTTCAAGGTTTTAAATGATGCCAAGACTATTTAAAATATTTGTGTGACTCTTTCTAACATCCTACCCTCAAAACAAGACTCCAGTATATTCCTCTTTGTGACTTGCTTCTTGTGCCAACTAAAGATACGAGTTCTTACTAATCCGTTGAAAAACATGTGCCCTCACCTATAAAACAAAGAGAATAATCAGTCTGCACACTCAAATATGAATTCAAGTATAATTTAATGACTTACATAATGAAACAATTCATTCTCTCTCGCAAAGAAATTCATGTGCCCCCTAAGCTCGTACCATAGGCTTGCCCGTAATGTAAGATTTGAATAATCTAAGCTTGCAAAGTCTAGGATCAAGTAGGACTTTATAGGTTATAATGTAGGCCAAAAAACAGGTAGGATATATTTGAGACAATAGTGACTAATCCTCCTAAGCACTTTAATACACTACACTTCACTTCCAAGCACCTTCTTGTCACGACCAATTCAATATTTTGTTATGAAACCATAAACATTTAAGCCCTTCTTCTTTAAGCACATCAATATAAGCCCAAACAAAGATCTGTGAGGTGTTATTTATTTTCTTTTCACTCTCCTTAATTTGGTATTTTCGGCTAGTACCCTTTTTTATTTTTCTTTAAACACAAGTGCACCTTGTCTACTTATCTATGGTTTCACTTAAAAGCTACCCAATCTCTTTCTTTACTCTTCTAGCTACTTAAGTGCTTTCAAAGGTAAAGGTTCAACAAGATATGATTAAGAACAAAGGAAATTTGGCTTGTAATGTTGATTGCCAAAGAAAAGGCTTACATGCTCTAAAGGGTTAACTACGGATAATAATAGCAATGGTAGGCAAATAGCTTAAATGATCAACCAAAGAAAGCCTATATCACTTCTCGAACTTACAAGACTTAATCATTTCGCTTCAACTCACAAACGAGGCAAGTTCTAGTCTAGCAAGGATGGCACAGAGCACACTAAAATCTCACCTCACACCATGCACATGACGGCTCGGACTCAATTCTCAAGTTAAAGCAACTAGCACAGTCATCATAAAATTTTAGCGCATGAAAATTAATTTATAGAGTCAAAGATGAGCCTCGGTGCCAAAAGAAAGCCATACATATTTTAAAGGCATGTAATTACAAAGACCATGACGAAAGTACTTAGTTCAAACGCTCCAAACCTAAGCCCCAGTATAAAATATGTCAAAAAGTATTGATACTCAAGTTCTCTCCATTCCATTATCAGTTCAAAAAGAAATTTTTTTTCTTTTGGACTTTAAACCCTCAAGAAAACTATCTAGGAAGTCCATTGTCAGGAAAAGTCCAAATTTTTTTTAGAATTATACCTAAAAGAAAAAAACTACTACCCGGTTCAAAAGTCATCCCTTGGAAAAGAACCGTGGCCATAAGAAAAACCAAGAGGAATTATTTCTACCTAGTTAGCATTTTTTTTATTTTTTCAACACACATAAAATAACACAACTAAAATAGCATAGAAAACCACCCGAACAGTCTCTTCACCCTACACTTAAAATTATGCATTGTCCCAAATGCACGCCCATAAATATAAGAGGGTAAAAGAAACTCCTTGGTAGGCTAAAGGCCGAAGCATTAGCAGCTCATGGGGTACTCAAACTTCTTCCTGACCTAGTTCTTTGTGCGGCAACCCTACACTTAGTTCTAACCATCTCACTTGTTTTTGCTTTTTTCCAATGGCATTACTTTCTATGCTCCTAGAAAACAAAAAAGCGACACTACAAAAGTAAAATTTAAAAAAAATTAAAAAAAAAACAGCAAATCTGGGTTGCCTTCCAATAAGTGCTTGATTCAACATCGCAGCACGACGCGAATTACTTTTTGCCTCCACCTCGAGCTTATGAATTGAACCTCAAGTTTTGCTTCAAGTTTTCGGTTATGCTCCAAGGGTGGTCGAACAAATCTAACTGCCCCAAGAAAATAATGTAACATTCTGCTCTTCTTAGCCTTTGCATGAGGTATGTAATCTTGATTTTCTGGCAAGAAGAATTCCAGAATGTAAGCACCTTGTTCCTCATTCCTTGACTCCTCAATTGGCTCGGATGACTCTAATTCCAAATCATCATCCAAACACAATGTGAAAAATGCTTGGAATGTGGACCAATGCGCTTAAATATATGAACTTCAGGACTATCAACCTCTTCAACACCAATAACACTAGAGTCAACTAGATATGTGTCATCAATGTCCTTGGTGGACTCTAGTATCACTTCTACAACATCGACATCCTCAAATTCTAGTTGGATAGATTGTTGGTCTTCTATTCTGACCTCCTTCATTTGCACCTCTATTTCATCATCTAATTCACGCTCTTTTTGGCTACTATCTATAATATTAGCTTATTGAGCATTAAATGCTTCAGCTAATTGACTCACTTGAACCTTCAAGTTGGGAATAGTAGCCTCTTGACTTTGTATGTGTTGTTGTTTCTCATTATTTTGTTCCACAAGGCACCTTAGCATATCCTTGATGTCTTTCAGGTCATCATCTCTGGGTTCCTTGTTCCTCTTAACTTCACAAGAAAAAGAAGAACCATCAATATAAGGGGTTGGGAAAAGATAAGAAATATAAGCACAACCATGAAAGTGACCATCTTGACCACCACACATATCACACACATTCCACAAATAAGATTGAGTTGATGCACATAACTAGCTCTCGAAAATATTTTGATAATTTTGACATGGGTAGTTTCCTCCACAATATGCATAAGGAGGATCAGAATGTTACAACCCGTACAATTCGTTCACTTAATTATGCTAAAGGGGTAGTTACGTAAAAAGAACCAAGAACTCGGAAAATGGTCTAAAAATTTCAAAGGAAACAAAAGTAGCAAAATGCAGTCAAAATGCGGACTGCAGAAGACAAATGCGACCGCAGAATTGACAGGTTCCATCGCAGAGTGGAACAGAACCCTGGGCTGGGGGATTGTCAAAAATGCGACCCAAAATGCGATCGCATTTGGTAAAATGCGATCGCAGAATGAACATTCCCCATCGCAGAATGAGGCAGAATACTGGGCTAAACTGATGTCCGAAATGCGACCAGAATGCGATCGCATTTTGGAAATGCGAACCGTATTTCTGGCCCTTCTGCGTCGCATAGTGCGACAGATTTTCTAGGGCAGAATCTGCGACCAAAATGCGGACCGCATACCCTGTCTGCGACGGGTATGCGATCGCATTTTGGACATTTTCAAGTCTGTGGCTTTTTACCCCTAGACCTATATAAGGGACCCCAAACCCGTCCCTTCCTCATTTTTCTGATTCCCAGCAAGAGTGAAAAGCCCCCAAAGACTTCTCTCAAGTCATAGCATCAAAGCCACCAAATTCCCTTCTTCCAAATCCTCGGTTGAAGGTTAACGGAAGTAAACAGAGGAATTGAAGAACATAGAGGGTCAATAGCTGAATCACTGCTCCTTCTACAAACCCCATTGTGGACAAAGACCTAGAAATTGAAGGAATCAAGGAAGGAGGCTGAATAATTCGCATGCAAGGTAAGTTACTACTCCCTTTCATGTGGTTTTCCCCCAAACGTTCATGGTAGGTGGGTTACGTGCGTACGGGAACTTAAAAATAGAAATAGGAGCTGCAGAGTCAAGTAGGTAAGGTCAAACGACAATGAATCATGAACATTGTGGGTTGTAAATAGGTTGCATGTGATGTACATACCCTTAATGAAGTTTAGGGGAAGAAGGAGTGTAGAAAATCACTACATGAAATTTGGGGAATTTTGGTTAAATATAGCTATCAAGCGTAGTAAGTAACCATTAAGCTATTCTTTAATTGTAGATTAAAGAATTGTGACGAATTGCATAGCCAATAGCCGACACAATAAGCACCAGGTATGTAAGACTATACCGTTCTTTCTTTTGCACGATTCCTATTGAGTACAATACTACAAATGAGCCCCAAAGATTACTCTACTCTTAGAAGCTAGTATTGCGTATGTTGTTCTCCCATTCATGAAAAGATATCCTTGCTTCGTAGCAATAATGTTGATGGAAGTCCTTGAGTCCTATAATTATGTGGTTAAAAAGATGTTCTTAATTATATGAGCAAGGAGGGTAATGAATGTAACAAGTCATGAACACAAGTCCTAAGTAAGCTTGCAATGTATTACGTGTGTCGTGTTATGTGGATGATTGAATTCTTGTGACCGCGCCTAGCAAAAAGGCCGGGTATGTTGTGACCGCGCCTAGTAAAGGCCGGGTATGAGCCCACAGAGGCAGATGATAAGGAGCCCACAGAGGCATATGATAATGAGCCCACAGAGGCGTACGATGATGATGAGCCCATAGAGGCGTATGTGATTGTATGTGATTGTATGTGATTGTGTGTGATTGTATGTGATTTTACATGGTAAGCTCATGTAATTGGTTACGGTATCATTAAACGAATATGAAAATGACAAGCCCACAGTGGCGCAGGTAGTGGTCGAAGGTAATGATTTTGTAATGCATCCGGTAATGTGAATGTATATGAAACTGGTAAACCTTGTAAGGGGGAGAATATATCTCAATCTCTGTAACGATGGAAATAGGTCCTATAATGATAATGTTATGGTTTGCTGCCCTCAGAGGCAACTCCATCGCTACGAGTTGTTTGTTTCTATCCTAAAGCTTATACTACTGTTTTCACGTTGTATCCCTGTCTTACATACTCAGTACATATTTCGTACTGACGTCCTTTATTTTGTAGACGCTGCATATCGTGCTGCAGGTCCTGATAGACTGACAGAGGGAGCTCATCCACCACAGTAGGCTATTCAGTACGCAGATACTAGCAAGACTCATCCTTCGGGCATTGCTACATTTTGGTATGCACTTGTATAGACATTTTGGGCATGTCGGGGCCCTGTTCCGACGTAGGTTGTATTTTGTATGTTTCCATAGAGGCTCAATAGACAATTGTCAGTGTATGTATAGACAAGTGTTGGGCCATGTATAGTTGAATTGGCTTATCGGCAAACGTATGTACCATGTTGTATGGTTTGGTATTGTAGCCCAGTTGGCCACGTTGTGCATAAATGTATGTTTATGACATAGTATGGTATTACGAAAGGTTATCGTTATTACGGTTAACATTGTTGTGCTATCACTTGCCACCCATGTGAGTATGATACACCTTATAAGTAATAAAGGAAATCAGGTGAAGGGTTCGCCGGCACTCTGCAAGCAGGGTCCGGTGCCCGGTCGCGGCCCCCTAGGTTGGGTCGTGACACAGAAGTAGAATTACCAACATCAAAACTCTCATAATTCCAAGATACATGTCTCACAAATCAAAAATAAAAACAAAATCAAAATAAAAATTACACAAAATAAAAGTTCAAACTTGATACCAAGAATCTTTACAGCTAAAGTTACACCATTTGTTCCCCCACAATGGTGCCAAAATTTAATTACGCCCAACTCTAGTCCTAAAAAGGATAAGTGGTCGCTGTAAATATAATCCGGTCTAAGAGTCCGGAGTCGAATCCCATAGAGAACTAAGGTTTAGCTAAAATTGTTCACTATCATCAAGAAGACAAGCTTATACAATTCCTAAGTTATAAATATTAAGTTTCTAATGTCTAACTAATTAACTAATAAATTAAAATAGTAAATTAACAACTAAAGATACTAAGGGTTGGAGACAAGATTAAGGAGGTCTAGAGTTATGATTTCCTCAATTGTCGGAATCCTTTCCACTACGTCTCCTATAATTTCGCCTGATTATTATCTACTGATCGTGAGCACTTCAGTTGTCATAATTCTCTCCCGAGCAACTACAATAATTTACAAGACATATTCTCCCGAACTACGCTAGCTGGCACAATCTTACCGCTCACTATGACCACATCAAGGGCCAAGTCATACTTTACCCGATTGCATTTTATTGGAATTGAGATAATACCCCAGAGAAATTTGACTTTACTTTTTTGTTTCCAAAGTAACTTGCTTTGTCATTCCTTGACCCACCTTTAAACCTGCCATATTGATATCTCATAAACGTTAAGAGCGACGTTGTTCAACAACTACCTAAATATATATCCGCTCCCAATAAATACATAATAAATAGGCATAGTCAAGTGATGGACATTCAATCAACAGAAATAAGCACGTAGTTGAACAAGTAAAGAAATTCAAAGGCTAAATTATATTCAAACTTAACAAGAATTTATCCTCCAAAAGGTTCCATCAAAACCTTAAATAATAAATTAGCTACTCATAGTAGTAATATATACAAAAATTCATAACCAACAATAGAAAACAGGAAGAAGAAAGGAAAAACTCTGGTTGAATCACAAGTAGTGTAACCCTAAAGTAGTATCTCCTCCTCCAATATTCTGTAAAAATCATGTTTAGCGTATATTTACATGACCTAGGTAGGGTGGAGGATCTTTCCAATACAATCCAGTCTCGGATAGGAGAGCTGGAATCCGCGTCTGCCTTCGCACGTCGTGCGTCCATGGATGCAGACTCAGCTTTTGCAATTTTTCAGTTCGCGAAGCGATCCGTATCTTTGCTTCACTTTGCTGTTTTGTGCCTTCAGTTTTCTCTTTTTTCGCGTCCAATTCGTGCCACGCACGAGATTGGACGAACTCCCAATTCTTTCTATATCTTCCTTTTTGTGTCAAAATGTCATCTTTTGATCATTTATCATCCAAACACGTTCCACACATAAGAAACACATTATGAGCATATTTCACTTTAAAAACCACATAATTTTATGCAAATATACTCAAAAATATGTATTTTTCATTATTTATCATCGCTCTTAAAATAATAGCCAAAATAATGTATATATATATTTACAAAAAATATATAAAATTTTATATATTTTTTCGGTTACCGAATATAAATAGTTTCTGGTGCGAGCTAAACGTTAAAAAAGCCAGTTGCTAAATAGCATTAAGATCAAGAAAGAGTCGTTATTGGACTGTAACCCTAGCAGCATATTTGCCCCTTGGCCCAATTGTTTCCTGTTCTAGTCTAAAAAGTCATTTCCTAATAAATTGATTCGGGCTTAGTTCATCAAACATAATTATGTGAGCTAAATACCTACAAAATGTAGGAAAGAGACATCAACAATCAGCAAAAATGAAAAATGAGAGTTTAGGAGAGGGGAACTATAGCATAGCAGGATTAGAGAAGGGAAATGCAAATAAAGGAAAAATAACAGAGGAACCAAAGGAAACCTCTTTTGGTGTCAATGTAAAATTTTAAATTAGTTCATATATGAGGAACCAGCATTTGATTGCTTTTTAGCTTTTTATTTATTCTTACTATACCATTCGCACTGATAATTATAGAAAGATTAGCATATTAGACAAGGAAAATGCAAATAGAAAAAAGAAGAACAAAAAAGAGAAAAATAAATTGGTTGTCAACGTCAATATTTAAGCTGGTGCATATGAGTTCCCGTCTTCGATTTTTTTTTACCATTAACAGCAACAATTATAGCTATTCAACAGCTTGAGGGGGAGGGGGGGGGGGGGG